>UCOK01017854.1:0-105700 GCA_900474325.1 Synergus umbraculus
ATATATATATAATATATAGTTATTATTCCAGCGTAGCGGCCACTCGCCTGTAGAGGCGCTCTAGTTGGATGGCGCCAAGTCGAATAGGTTTTGAATTCCACATTTGTAATAATCTAATTTTCTTCAAAAAAATAGTGAAAATATTATTAGGACAATAACCAAAGAGTTTAATTAAATTACCAAACATTGGTACGTAATTGTATTAGTACCGACAACGTACATATTACAAACTGTGCTTTTATATCTTGTTCAAAATATTATTATTATATTATTATTAACTTTCTCACTAGAGAGTGGAGAGGGAAAGGTAATTATTTCGTGCCCCCCCCCCATGCACTTGTCAGGATCCGCCCCTGATATTTTAAAGTTTTCGGTAATTTATTTTTTGTCCTTTTCTTCGTTATAACTCCATCTTTGTCTAGATAAAGATGTTGTTATAGGAAAGAAAAAGACAAAATATAAAGTGCCGAGAACTTTAGAACACTAGGTTCAAGGTTAGAGTTTTGAGTCGGGTAAGTTACCCTGGTAACAAACGGTAATATTGGTAAGTTACCGGGTAACATACCCGACGTTTGTACTCGGCAAGAATTTATAAGAATTTATTTTTTTCTCATGTTTCTCTCTTTTCAAACTTCCGTAAAGTCACGTAAAGCGTATTTCTGTCAATATCTACTACAACGGACAAGACTAAATTATTTTGATCTTCAAAATACAAATACAAAGCGACTGTATTATTACATCCAGCTATTTCCATTTCAAAAAACTGAGATTTAATATTACTTTAATATTATTCAAATAGTGAGCAGATCCTCGTGTTTAAGGCTGATGGAATTTGAAAATTTCTCATGTAGAAAAACTCAGATCCCAGGGGCGCAACAATAACAGAGTTAAAACACCCAGACAGTAATTCGAGTATATCTACTTGCAATATGCATGGATGTCAAAATTATTAGAAGGATAAAGAATTCCACAATAAACGCATTTTTGAGGGGTTTTAATCTGTTCTTTTTCTTTTTTTAATAAGATTTTTAATATGTAGGGTGGCTCCCAACACCCACTGTTTTGAGACGCTTGTTGCGCGTCTGTCTAATTCTGTCAACTTTTCATGTGGACTAGAATTTTTCCCCACCATGTGGCCTGTGACGTCACATCAGGGTTGGCTTGACATGCTTACCAGGCGTAAAGCAGAAACTCATAGGGTGACAGAGATAAGCAGATATGTTTGTCTCTTTCACTCTCATAAGTTTCTGCTTTAGGGTGCAATCCCATACAGGCGCAAAACGCAAAGCTTAAAATGAACAGCCAATTGCAGAACACTTTTAGATTCCTATCTTCTCAAAGGTTCTTTATCATTGGCTGTTTGTTTTGCACTTTGCATTTTGCGCCTGCATGGGATTCCACCCTCACAGCGACGTTTTCTGCCAACATGGGACTGCACCTTAAAACATTTTAATTCCAACGACATATAGAAATGGACTGCGGAACGCTGTAGGAAAGCGCGTAGTAATGCGTCAGTGAGAAAAGTTGCAACGGAGTGTAGTTTTGTCTCTTTCTCGCCGAAGCTAATTGGTTGAGAACATTTTCGGTGGGTGGAGGTTGGTGGAGCTCAACCAATTAGCTTCGGCGAGAAAGAGACAAAACTACACTCCATTGCAACTTTTCTCTCTGACGCATTACTACGCACTTACCTACAGCGTCCCGCATTTCTATATGTCAATGGTTAATTCTCATAAATTCTCGTAAATTACCTTAAATTACGTAAGTTACGCTAGTTCTTTGTTACCTACACTCGATCTTCACAATAACAACGAAATCCAAGCCGGAGGCGTTTGCAATAAGATCCAAATTCCTTTTCTCAAATGTCACATCAATTGCGCATGCGTCACATCAACTGCGCACGCGTATTGCACATAAAATAATATTTTTTAGCATTTTAAACTCTGCGCCAAAAGAAACCAATCAGATCCCGGAGCGCAACGTATGTGAAGTGGTATCAATAAAGATTTTAGGTCCATGCAGGTCGTTATTGAGAAAGGAATGCGGTCACTATTGGGAGATTGTCGTTATTGGGAAGGTCGTTACACTCGAACCTCCCGAATTTCACGAAATCCAGACCGGTGACCCTCTCGAATTTCACCAAATTCCTGCTCTTCTTCTTCTTCTTCTTTTAGGTAGCCAATAGGCGACCTCGTTGGCACTATACGTGCGATTCATATCGCTCTGTACATCTAGCCACGAACTGGTGTTGGGTTTCACCCAATGATGCCTCTGTAACAAAGAAATGTTCTCCCAACAGGATTACCAAGCCCCGAAGGGAGAGAAAAAATTACGTGCGCATGCACTCTGTGGAAGCGGGCGGCATATTTGAATTTTTAAAAATTAAGGTCTAAATTGAAATTGAAAATTTAGATTTTAAGATTAGCAATTTTCAAGAATTTGAATACATGCAAATTCCTGCTCTCAAGTGTCACACCAATTGCGCATGCGTATTGCGTATTTTCAGCATTTTAAACTGTGCGCCAATAGCAACCAATCAGATGCTGAGTGCCATGAAATGCGCACTTATCACGTGCTTAATGAGAAACCTGTCGGCGAAATTCGAGAGGGGAATGCGGTGAAATTCGGGAGGTTGTGAAATTCGAGGGGATGAAATTGGGGAGGTTCGAGTGTATTGGGAGATTCGAGTGTACATACCAAGAATTTTCCAACTCTACCACACAGTGTCACGTGGCCAGGTCGCGATTGGCTCTCGCTTCCAAATCCTTTGCACTCATTCGCCACCCACTGCAGCGTCTCTCCTGATTGGCGTAAACTCCCGCCTTTTGCAAATCTGCCCTAAAATTCATTTTGTTGAACATGAACACAGGAGGTCTGCTTTTTTCCGCGATTCGCGCCGTCGGTCGTCCCGAGTGTTCGGTAATGAAGCCCGGCAAAATATCGAGTGATATCACACATCAAAGAATCTAGAAAAGCTTGGGCTCCGTCGATTCGCTCGGCGGGCCGACGGTGATGTTAATCGCCGAGGGAGTGCGGGTTAGGGTTCGAGGACTCGAATTTAACAAAGAGTGTGAAACGGACATTCCAAGAACGAGGCCCTGGGTAAAAGGACTCGGCTGTTAGTGCAAGTGCAGAAAGCTTCTTGCCTTATCAAAATCGGTGCACAAAATCGGCATGAAAGTGCGGCATGGGGACTCGCACCTTTCGCGCTTTGGCGAATTCGCTCGCGCGAACGGAGGGAGCCCGCACCGCAAGCGCTTTGCGTTCAACTTTGAAAAAAGCTTTGCGCCTAGCTTTATTGTGCTGACAACTAGTGCATTAGGTCCAGCTGATTTTGAGCCAATGGCAGGTCCCGCTGGATGCGTTACTAACCCGGGATTTATAAATTTTATAAATGTTGTAAATGTTATAAATGTTATAAATTGACGAGTGGGTGCGATGAGTGCCGAGAAGCAAGAGTCCCCCAGGGCAGAGAAACTCGAGAGCATCTTCGACGGCACTAGAATTAAAAAGGAGAGGAACGACGTCTGCGCCGACGGCGGCCTGAACGTCGGCGACGGAAATGTTGCCGGCGACGGCGCCGACGTCAAATCGAAAATGGAGCCGCAACGTGCACCGGTGACACCGATCTGCACGACGCCGAGGGCCTCCAACGGCTTCCACAACGAGGAACTCCTGCGGGACGTTCTCGTGGGAAAATTTGCAACCCTCGCTCATCATACACCCGCAGCTAAACACGAGAAGATCAGACTCATGATCGAGGAAAGCATTGGGTATAATTATAGAAATAGAGTTGACAATTATTAAGTATTTAAGGCTTGAGAGATTTGGAACAAGTTGGGGAGGTTTTTGGAGAAATATTGTTTTTACACTGAGAGAAAATATGTTGCATCAAGGAGAAATATTATCTGAGTTATGATAAGAAAGAATTACGAGGTGAAACAATAGCACTGTTAAAAATATTTCTTGTAACTTTACCAACCACTACGTTTTGTAATTATAACAAAACTTGTAATATTACTTCATTCAGAGTAGTGAGCTTAGTAATATGAATAGAAAAAACATCACTTGCAATGGATTTAGTAGTTTTAGAAGATTTTGTAAATTTACTTTTCTGAAAGTAGGTAATAATTGGGGTGCTAGATAGTCAAATTATTACCTACTTTCAGAGAGATGAATTTACAAATTTACAAAATCTTGTAAGACTAGTACGTTGGAAGTGATGTTTTTTCTTTGAATATTAGTAAGTTCACTACTCTGAATGAAGTAATATTACAAGTTTTGGTATAATTACAAAACGTAGTGGTAAAGTTAGAAGAGATATTTTTTATAGTGTATTACAAAAGGAGAATGTTATACAAGGTGGCCACAAGATTCAATTTTTCAATTTCTCTGACTTTTCCCTGACTTTCAGACAAATTTTTCTGACAGAAAAGTATTAAAAATGAGTATAAATTTTCAATACTAATACTATTGATATTTTTCGAAAATTGAGTATAATATCACTTTAAATCTTTTGAAGTTTAAAATCACTTAACAACATTTAATTTGCGTAAAAATCTCTTGAATTAATAACAACTTTTGAAAAGATCACTTAAAATTCATTGAAATTTCAAGAAATCAATTCAAATTTGTTAATGTTATATGAGATCTCTACAATTTTCACTAATCTTTTTAAAATTACTTAAAAACCTTTGAAATACTTTAAATTCCAAGACAAACTTGATAATCATTTTAAATTCCTAAAAATCTCTTAAAATTTCCTGTAATACTTCAAAATTTCATAAAACGTTTTCAAAATCTCATTAAATATTTTTAAATTTCACAAGGAATTTTAAAATTTCTTAAAATGCACGAAAATTTCTTTAAATTACTGGAAACCTATTGAAATCCCTTAAAATTCGCTGAAATCTTTTGAAATTCATAAAAACATCTTTAAATATCATAAAATTCCACTACAATATTTAAAATTCCATGAAATCTTTTACAATTATTATTTTACAAAATTGTTTACAAATCATAAAAATCTTCTCAAAATCAAAAATGACTTGAAATTTTTTTTAATTCTATGAGAACTATTCAAATTCCTTAAAATCATTTTTAAAATGTTAAAATTACTTACAATATTTACAAGCTTCTTAAAATCCTTTAGAATTCCACGAAAAACTTTAAAATCTCTTGAAATACGTAAAGATTTCTGAAAATTCTTGAAAGCGTCTTGAAATTCCTTAAACTTCTACAAAATCTTTTATAAATCCTAAACATTTTTTGAAAACCTTTAAAATCACTTTAAAACAATAAAAATTTCTTAAAATTCTACATGCCTTTTAAAATCCTTTATAATTCTTCGAAAAATCTTTAAATTCCTTAAAATATATAAAAAAAAAAAACTTATATGATTTTTGAAAACTTTTAAAATTCCACAAAATCTTTAGAAAAATCATAAAAATCTCGTGAAATCCTTTAAAATTTCTCAAGGAACTTTAAAATTCCATATAAATCTTTGAATTCTCTAAACTTCCTAAAAATTCTCTTCAAATTTGTTAATATTTCATGAGATCCCTTCATTTTTCACTAATCTTTTTAAAATTCCTCAAAATCCTTTGAAATACTTTGTTGTATTCCACGAAGACTTTAAAATCCCTTAAAATATGGTAAAGATTTCTTAAAATTCTTGAAAACCTCTTGAAATTCCATAAAATTCTACAAAATCTTTTATAAATCATAAAAATTTTCTGAAATCCTTTTAAATTCCACGAGAACATTTATAATTCCTTAAATTCTCTTAAAATTCTAACAAGTATCCTAAAGTCCTTCATAATTCCACGTAAAACATTTAAATCCCTTAAAATACTTTTAAAAATCTGTATAACATTTACAAACTTTTCAAAATTCCCTAAAATTCCACAGAGTCTTTAGAAAATCATAAAAACCTCGTTAAATCCTTTAAAATTCTTTAATTCTCTAAACTTCCATAAAAATCTTTTAAAATTTTATAAAATCCTCTTAAAATCCTTTAAAATTATTGAAAATGTCTTGAAATCATTAGAAACCTAGAGAATCTCAGAGAATACCTGGAAATTATTTATAATCCTTCGAAATCTTTAGATACTTTCAAAAGTTTTTAAAATAAATTATAAAATTTTTATATGTAATACGTCAAAAATAACATAGTTAACATACATGTCAATTTCTATTTTCCCTGACAAAAGACAAACTTTTTTTACCCAGACTTGCCTGACATATAGCCACCCTGTTATGCTATATAATCCTATTCTAAAAAGATCATATACGTTGATTTATATACCATAAAAATGATTATAAAAAAATTGCAAAACCTCAGAGGATCTTGATCTCATTTTTCGAAATTACAGCTTTGCATTGTATTCAACAAGTATTTGAAATTATATTATACTTCTTCACTCTAAAGCAATACTTTTTTTTTTAATAGAAATACGGCTGTAGAGCAAGAAAATGTTTAATTTGAATATTTTTTACTTAAAATCAATAGTTTTAATCTACAGTGAGATTACGACCTCTTGGTTTGACGGGCAAAGTATTAACATTATATATTTTTCTTCTTTTAGAATAAAATGAGTTATCGATTTTTTAAGTCCAACACCAACAAGTTGAACATATTTTAACAAAATTAAGAAAAACAAGGGATTAATGCAAGGGATAAGGAGAGATAAATACAAGCTCTCTGAAAATTTTTGAATCAAAAATTTTACTTTTTCCTTACAATCCATAGTTTTGTTTACAAACCATTATCTTTTTTCACAGTGATGAATCGAGATCTCGCGTTCAGGAAATCTTCTCGCAAGTGGAACAACTTAAAATAGAGGAAAAACTAATGTTGTACCTGAAGCTGCCGCTGTCTCTCTCGAACCCTAGTGGCACGATAGACCCACTGAGGCAGCCACTCAACCCCTTAGGCAATCGGTATGAAATTCATCAGACCATTATGTGGATAAAGACTCACCTCGAAGAGGATCCAGACGTCTCGCTGCCGAAGCAAGAAGTATACGACGAGTACAAGTCAGTATTTATAAAATTACAATAAACTCATACAAAAAGATTTAATTCAACGTCCAAGAAGTCCAGAATCTCTTTTCTCATTTTTCAAATCAATTAATATAATTATCTTTACTTTCAGCATGTTCTGTGTGAGGAACGCTATGAAACCCTTATCCACGGCGGACTTTGGAAAAGTTATGAAGCAAGTGTATCCAAGGGTTAGACCTCGTAGGCTCGGCACGCGTGGAAATTCTCGGTATTGTTACGCAGGGATGCGTAAGAAGATTAAACTGGATCCTCCCAAGTTGCCTGTTATCACGGGCTTACAAGCCGTGAGTATCTCCTTTCTTAAAGTATTCCTTAAATTCTAGGAAAGTATTGTGAACTTTGAGTAATGTAAATTTCCAAATCCAGGATGAGAATGCAGAGGAGAATATTACGGAGGATATGTTGGGAGCGGCGTCGAAAGTGATCAGAGAGTGGGCCGAAAGTTTGCTGGGCAAAAAGTTCCCCACACTCAGTGCCTTAGGTCGATATTTGGTTGAAAATTTGTGCGTCGACACTGAATCTCTGGCTGCTATGTGTATAGTCTGCAGCTCTGGGTCACCCGAGAATGAAAAGAAAGGTTCGTCCTCTGACTGCTGGTTTACAGTGACCGAGATTCTTTACTAACAGTATGCATCCTTTTGCAGAAACATCGGAATCGCCTGTAGCTGGAAAGCCAGTGAAACTGAGGGAGGCACAACTTCAACTGCAGAAAAAATTGCAACAGCGGGAGCAGATTCGAGATCAGAAACGACATCTGGAAAATGAGTCACCGGTAAGAGTAATTACTTAGTAATCTGAAAATTGACTAAGATCGTAAGCAGTCTTTACCCCAGTAGCAACGTCTGGCTTGTATGACACTATATTATCCCGGTTTACGTTACTTTAATTTCTTTTGGTGTAAATCATGACCAATCTGGGCCAGAATCTGCTATACTAGATTCTGGTGCCAGAAAGCCAAAGTGGAACCAGCCAGGCGCCAGGCTGTAAACAGATACTGCTTTTTCTGACGCCCAGCTGGCACCAGTCTGCAGTTATCTTCTTACTAGTTTAACTTCTTATTCTTCTTCTTTGTTTTCAGAGCCAGAACAAAGAGAAGACTGTAAATAATAGCAAAGGATGCAAAGGAAGCAAGAAGAAGACGAACCAATCGCCGCTGGGAGCGAGCTGCCAAGGAGTATCAGTTAAAGGCAGTACGACGCCAATTCCGCGTCAGAGAAAAACCGCAAGGAGCAGCAGTCAATCCTGCCTTCCTCTGCAATCTAACTGTGATAACCTAGTGGTACAATCTATTGAAAGTGCGCAAAGGAGTGGTGATCCAGTGTCTCTCCCCAAGGAGGCCAAGTCGACCAGGAACCCCAGAAAACGCATAAGCGGAGTTGCTGCTTCTCAATCCCTGGACAATAGTCCTGAGAAGCAGGCAAAGCTCGAAGCTAATTCAAATCCAACCGAACGCTCATGCACGCCGGTCCAGCAGAGCGGGAAGATTTCAGTGATACTAGCTAGTAATCTTAAAAACTATAGCGAGGCTGCCGATAGTCAGCCCCGCGAAAGCTGTGATATTGATTTAACCCGATGCGCTAACAGTCACGCCAAGCTGAATGGCCGCTCGAGTCTTACTGTGAAGAATAATTCACTTAACGACCAAATCCCGCTTCTGCAGAACTCGAATCTTCTACAGAGGAGCGGCAACCTCGGGACCATCGACCCCGATTCGTTGGACGACTACTTGAATGGAGGGAACAATTCTCAGGAACAGGAAGAGGAGCTGCTGCAGTATTTCCAACAGGGCAGCTCTTCGAGTTCGGATCTTGAGGCCGGGAACATTACTGGAGACACGGAACAATCTTCGAGGTCCGATAAGGTTTCGCAACTCAGGCTTATTCTGCAGCAAAACTTAAAGGCCAGCACTACCCATCCTCCTGAGAATCCAACAACACCCGCAAACGTGCCTCTCGAAAAACAGGAAGTCACTCAAAAACTCATCCTTCCTGTGATAAACCACACAAATCAAGCCAGTACACGCCGTAGAGTTAGTTTCGAGACTAGTGTTGTTGAACATGGACAGGAATCAACCACTGTGGCCCATACGGTGCCTCAGAGTCCAAACACCAGACGCCGAATCTTTAATTTCACCCCCATCTCTCCTGGTCCTCATTCGCCAATCAACGGTCGCGCCTCCAAGTCGAATTCGGCGAACGCGAGTCCATTCGTTTCCCCAAGGAACACGCCCGTCCCAAGATCGAGAAGCAATCTGCAAAGCAGCTGCAGGTCCAGAGGCGCCAAGAAGACTCTCTCGCGTTCAATATCCTGCAGCGTGCCATACACCAGCAAGAACGACACTTTCGTCGTACCTACGAGCGGACCGGAGACCTTGCGTCAAGTAAGCGTCACCAGGTCGCCGCTCGTGTTGACAAAATCTTCAGAGACGCAGGTCGGGCCTCCACAAAATTTACACGTTGTTCCTAAGCGGGAACAGAAGTGCGCTCCCTTTTTACCAGACCTGGACCCACAGAAACAGCTGATTATCAACTACCCGAGTCAGGAGAATCTTCAAGAAGTGAAGAATGTTTACCAGAAAACGCAGCCAACTGATCAAGAGATATCGGATCTCCTTCACGGGCAGAAACAGCTCAAGTTCGTGAATAATACGGAACCAACAAAGGAGCAACTTTACTGCCGCTCGCAGTCGGTTCCGCTCCACAGGATGGTAAACCCCACTCTGATGTCTCCGATTTCCTCCACCCAGCATTTCCTTACACCCTTCCGAAGCTTCAATCCCTCCACTAGCAGTTCGATAGCTCCCACCCCTGTCCCTAGTGAGTTTAACGACTTCGGATCCATTGATGCCGCTGATAACGCGATCTATCTGCTCGACGACGTGGAAGCAAATTTCATGTCTGAGGAGCAGCAGTTCTTGATGGTGGACAAGGAGATGACCTCCGACAATATCAGCAACTTTCTTAACATCTTGGACGACGAATCTGAAATATTGCCAGTAAACTCCGTGGACCAAGGAGGCATTGAGACGGACACGATGATCTTACACTCCTTGCCTAATTCAGATTTGAATTTGCCTGACGATGGCACCTTGGATCCTGGATCCCTTATTGAGAACGGTCTACAAAAAATGATCCACTCACGCTCCTATCCTAACACTCCGCTGCCTTTAGCTGTTTCATCGTACGCACTTCCTTACACGGAAGACAGTAATGGTTCGAGGTCTCATCCCTCGACGCCTTTGCATACTATTCAGCCTAGAGAAACGTACTCGGAGAGTAACGAGCCGATGTTGTCGAGTCCGACGCTGGAGACCTTGAATTTGAGAGGCGACGTGACGACTACGAACTCTTCGGAAAGCGTCTGTCGCAGTGTGGAGGATTTCCTGGACTCTAATTTTTTGGACCATGTGGACGGCGATGCTGATGATTTGGATCCACTTGGTAGTTTTGAGGGTCTACAGGATGTTGACTCACTCACACCGCTCTTCACAGAAGTTGTTGAGCCAAATCGCTGAAGAGACAGAGGTGAATTTCTACATTTTGAATACGCTTACAGGGTGTCTAGTGGATTGGCGAATCAGGAAGACTGGGAATTTTATTTGACCGGGAATTTATAGGCTTTCAAATGATTCTTAGGAATTTGAAAAGAATTAGTGAAACCAACCAGGAAGGCCCACCAGATGTCCCTCACCGATTTGATTCTCCCTGATATATGTTGTAGTACTCGAAAAACTAAGCGACACGTATTTTTTTTATCTGTGGAAAAACTCTTTAAGGGGGTGAAACGGCCCCTTAAAATAGGGGTTCCAAGTGTCGACTGCATAGTTTTGTATATAAAAACCAAATTGATTTCGATCAAACCTATTGGAAAAGTTTCCTCGTGATGAAATATGAATAACGTAATTTTCTCAAAAAAAAAAAATCATAAGGGGGTAAAAAACCCCTACATATTTTTAAAGTTGTGCTAAAAACTGTTTAATTCGCAGGAAAAAATTTGAAGAAAATATATTTTATACTTAAGACAAAAATAAAGTTTAGGTGTTTCGCCAAAAATTAAAAAAAAAATTAGTGAGGTAACTACCTCTAAATACTTCTTAATTTGAGTCTGTGATATACTATTCATACACAAAAAAAAAAATTGAAAAATTAATTTTATAACGATGGAACTGAAATAGTGTACGTTCAACAATAATTAAAAAATTACACGGGGGTATAAACCACCCTCTAATTATGTATAAATTTGCAAAATAAATCTATAATCAAGCAAAAAAAAATCGAAAAAAATACGCGTTGCACACAAAAAAGAGGGAAAAGATTGAGAAAACCGGAGAATTAAAAAAAATTTGATGTTTTTTTGTGGAATTTAAAGGATTTCAAATTATTCTGAGGAATTTTAAAAGAATTAGTGAAACTAAGGAATTTCATGGAATTCTACCAAATTTGGAGGGATTTCGTGGAATTTTAAGACGTTTCCAGAAATTTTAAGGAATTTAAAGAGATTTCCAATAGTTATCATGAATTTTAGAGATTTTTTCAAATTTAAAGTGTTTCTAAATCTTTTCGTGCAATTTTAAAGGATTTTAAGAGATTTTTACATTTCTAAGCAATTCCGTAGAATTTTAGAGGATTTCAAAAAATTTAAAGTGATATGCGAAATTTAAAAAAAATTCGCTAGCATTTTTATTGAAAATTTATTCACATTTTTAATATTTTTCTGCCAGTTCAATTTGTCTAAATATCAGGGGAGAAAGTTAAGGAAATTGAAAAATTGCAAAAAAAAATAAAAACGGGAATTTCAGAGGGGAAAAAATTGTCACTAGACACCCTGCTTTAATTAATTAAATATCTTAAAATCTCTTCATATCCCTGACAATGTCAGGTAAATTTCTGCTAGTCATCAAAAAATTTCTAAAAACTAATCTGTTGCAGAAAAAAGCATCAGGTATCGTCCAGTTTACTGCCAACGTCGGCGGAACGTGTCAGAAGATTTTTTTTAAACTCATCGAGCTGAGAGAAAGAAACTTTGATAGAAAAAGTTAACAGGATGTGCGTTCATGACAGTAACTTTTAACTAGTATCCAACGTGATCAAAGGACATCAGTAATTTTGTACAAATTACTTATTAGGACTTTTAGAGGCCTGAAAGGTCTGCCTCGTGTTGAGGCAGTGCAATTTTGTTACCACTGACTGGTTTAAAGAAAAAAAGAACGAAAACAAAAATGTAATAACTGTGGCTTTTCTGCTGTAGGAGCTCATATCATTTTCCAAATTGTTTTTTTTCGTCCTTACATGAAAAATGGAAACAATGACTGAAAGACTGTTTTCCATGAATGTCAAAAATGCGAAAATATGTAGATAGTATTATACATATATAAATATGTTCTGTTTCGAAATTGAACTACAAGAGTTCCTGTTTTGTACAGTTTTATTACCAGTTCAAGATTATTTTTAAAATTCGAGTTCTTCTTTAAGAATGTTACTTGGTAATTTTAATTGTTAAAATTTTAAGTACCGTTTAAAACGCTATAGGATATTTCGTACATATTGCGTACCTACGCTTTAGTCGTTAGATAAGTGTAAATAATATTACTCGTTCTAGAAAATTGCGTTATTGATAAAAAAAAATATCAACGATTAAGTCAACGATTGAAAATATACTCTAAATTTGTCTTGGCATTACTGCAGAAAAGCCACCGATTTGGGACTACAACGATCTTTCCACTGTTTTCTCCCACTTTTTCAAAATCGGGACAAATGAAAGACAAAAAAATTAATTAAAAAGATCGTTAAGTTATAGAAGACTGTTGAAAATTGGTCGATGGCTTTTTGAGAATTTGTAAAAATTCTTTATCGAAATTTTAAGGAGTGCAAATGTGTAAATAGACTTATTAATTGACTCGTCTCTTCTCGCAAAGAGGCTAAGAAGTTTCATACGATTATTTCCCCTACGAATTATTCGACGAAGACAATTTTTTTAAGCATAGTGTTTACACTCTAAAATTGTACATGTTTTAAAATGTATTAATGATTTTTTAAACTTATAATTTCTTTTATTTCTGGGTTTCTTTTCTTTTTTTCTCACCCTTTCGACATCCTAGTTATTTTATTTTTTTTTTTCATTGTACGACGACAGTATTTACAGTGCAACATAATCCATGCAAAAAGATTTGACCCCACAGTTAGTAGCGAAATAACCGAAACAAAAACTCCCGCATGCCTAATTCTCCGTGGATATAACCGAAGTAGATGAAATACGAAACATATAGGTCTTGAATTGACGTGAAACTTAACTACATACCGACTCTTAGCACAAAAATAAAATAAAAATTGTCAGTTGTCGTGGTGGAAATAAAATGGGTGCACATGTACTGTTTTCATATTCACTGATTAAATGAAAGTATATGAGTGTAGTCTTGTATATCTTTTATCGAAATTCCAATCCTCTTTTGTTAATAATTAGATTAGATTAGATTAAATGTTCGGGCGAAAAGCCCCGCCTCCGTGGGGCATCTCAGGGCTGGATGCTAGCCCCATTTTGTGTTTATGGTAATTCAAATGGTTGTGCCCTGTGAGCATCTGTACTATTATCCTTACATCTCTCTTGGGCCAGTTATCATTAGTAATTAAAATTAATTGATTTTAAAATTTAATTTTAAAACAAACTAATTTAAATAAATTAAATTTTAAATTATAATTTTAAAACAAATTAATTTTAATTAATTGAATTAACAGAAGTCAACTAACAGTGAAGAAGAATTTATTGCAGAGTTTACTAGTTTTTACAATACCATCCGAAACAATGCGAAACCACACACATCAGAGATTCATCTCTAAAAAAAAATCCGACAGACAATCTCATTTTCTTATTTCCTCACGCTTCCTCATCTAGACTGCAAAAGTTACAAAATGTCTCTAATCTTGAAACCGGAACTGTTTTCTCATCAAAATCGTTGCACTGCGAACGGCCGAGAAACTAAATCTACGGAATGTTCAATAGGCAAGATTTCAAAAGTTTTAATATAAAAACTGTGTGGAGCGGGAGACATAAATCCAGAAGGCAGGAACTTTTACAGTCTAGACTATATAATTATACTGTACAGAATTGCTTTAATGATCGAGCTTAGGAGACTTATTGCTAAGTTATAGAACGTTTTTCGGCGCGTCAACAGGAACTTCGTCAGTAACTTCAACGATTTTTCTTTGTGGTGTGGTAGCCGACTCCACCTTCATTTTCTTCCCATTAAGAAGATTCTTCACATCTTCAAAGTCCAGAGTCTCGTATTTTAAAAGTGCGTCGGCCAACATCTTCAGTTCTTTCGGATGGTTCTTTAGAATCGACTTTGCTCTATCATAGGATTCCTGAAGAATTCGTCGAACTTCGCCATCGATCAATTCATTTGTCTTATCGTTTTCTTGAACCCGGAATCCGAATTTCTCGGACATTCCGAATCTTTTTATCATGTTTTCCGCAACGTCATTTGCATTCTTTAAAAAGGAAAAAAGAAAATTATATTTTTTAATAGAATACAATTCCTAGAGTTTTTCTTTGCAGGGTGTGAAGCTAAAGTCGAAAAATTCTAAAATTTCTTTACCTTGAAATCGGAGGAAGATCCTACAGACACTTTATCTGTACCAAATATCAACTCCTCGGCAGCTCGGCCACCCATGCAGACATCCATATCAGCTAACAACTCGTATTTCGTGAAACTACTTATGTCTCTCTTAGGGAGTAATGACGTCTGAGAAAAGAAGAATCAGAATTACAAGTCTATTATTTAATAGATAATAAATAATAATAATAATAATAATAAACCTTTAAAGGTTTTTTTTCACTGTAAATTTTAAATTAAGGAAATTGAATAACTCACATGTCCTAAACTTTGCCCCACAGGAAGAATTGTTACTTTGTAAAGATTATGAGCGTGTTTGGTATAAAAAGCAACAAGTGCATGTCCGCTTTCGTGGTAGGCAATAATTCGGTTAAGTTCCTCGTCCGTGGTTCTTTTTCTTCCAGGACCCATACTGATTTTTTGCTTCGCATAGTCCATGTGTGTCATGTTTACTCGATCGGCTCCCATTATCGCTGCTCGTAGCGCTGCTTGATTTACCATATTTGAAATATCGGCCCCAGTGAAACCAATTGTGGCTTTAGCTAACTTTTCGACATCGAGATCTCGGTGGATTATCTTTGAAAGATAGAGATTAAAAATTTCCTTTCTGCCTACAAAATCTGGTCTGATAATGGCAATTTGAACATCGAAACGTCCAGGTCGTAACAAAGCTGGATCCAACTGTGAAGGTCGATTTGTTGCGCCCAAAACGATTACACCTTCATTTTGATGGAAACTGCAATTTAAAATTTTCTCTTAAATTCTGCTACAATAGTTTCAAAGCTGATTTAAAGATTCTTTTTAGAGAAAATTATGCTTTGGCCTTACCCGTCCATTTCGGATAGCAGTTGGTTTATAGTTTGGTTTGCGTAAGGGTGAAGGACGGAATTTGTACGACGTGAGCCCACTGAATCGATTTCATCAAGGAAAATCACACACGGCGCTCGTTCCTTTGCCGCCTCTGAAGAATTGTTAGAGTTATTCATATATTGCAGTAAAATTGCTTATTTTTCCTGGTTGATTCTGCTAATAGTCAGCCGTTTGCTACAAGCGAAACATTTTGTATTTTAGGAAATAAAATATCTACCAAAAATACTTACTAAATAAATCTCGCACTCTCTTCGCGCCTTGTCCGACAAGAACTTCATCAAACTCAGGACCGGCTGCATGGAAAAACGGCACTCCAGCTTCGCCAGCGACAGCTCGAGCGAGCAAAGTTTTTCCTGTTCCCGGAGGTCCTGAGAGTAAAACTCCCTTAGGTAATTTTCCACCTAAAGCTGTGAATTTTGCCGGATTTTTCAAATAGTCAACGACACTTTGGAGTTCTGACTTGGCTTCGTCAATCTGAAATTAAATCTCTATCTTAACACTTTCGCCTTTTTGCGAGATTTAAAATTAAGAAAATAAACTTACACCCTTGACATCGTTGAAGGTAACATGAACCATTTCCGCGTCGACCTCGAGGTGATCGCCAAATTGAAACCTGAACATGCTCCCATCGCTCGAGCGCACTAAGCAAAAAAAGCAGACGTTAGTTTTTAAAATAAAGAATGTAAAATTAAGCTTCTGAATTTAAAAGTAAAATGTACATTTGAAGTAGATGACTGTGGTTAGGAACATAGTCATGGTGACAAAAAGAAGAGAAGATAAAGTTCTGAGCATTGTCATAACTTTTCCTGGCGACTTCCGGGAATGACCTTCCAAATATCCCTCTGCAAAAGCCAATTTCATTCTTTCAGCAGAAGTGATGTCTTCTTTTTCCATTACACTTTTTAGCGCCTGTAACTGGTCCCTGTTTAGATTCGCACCAGCTTTCTCCTGTTGAAAGATTTTTTTATATTTAGCGATATTTTCAGTACACATAATATAATATACTGGGGGAAGAATATAAAAGTACCTGTTGACCCGGAAGATAACCAAACCACTTCATTATCTTGGAACCTAAGGTGGTGTTGCCTTCCAACTCAGATTTAATAGTCCGTTGTGACTTAAAGCCACGAATTTGAAATTCATGGAAATTTGAACTATGATTACGTAGGATTCCATGAACTGGTTTGAATGAGAATATCGTCATTGAATCGCCGATTTGGGAAGGAAAGCCTCTTTTGTTTTCTGTAAAACTCGCTCCTGATACATATGAAACGTTCCATTTGTTTCGCTTTTTCGTTCTTTTTGTGATTTTTACTTGAAGTAAGTGTTCTAGCTCTTGTCTCTTATCGTTGCCATTCAGTCGGAGAATATTTGGCAAATCGTGAACTCTTAATACTTCTCCTCGTAGTTCTGTACAATTTCTTGTTGCCTGAAATTTTAAATTAATTTATACAATAAAAAAAGGGATTTGGTGTTAATGTATTTTTAGTATTAGTATTATTATTATTTTTTTTTTTTTTGGTGTTTATTTAATTCGCTTTTGTTTTTAAGAAGATTTCCTTACCTCTATAAAACTTTCTGGACAAATTACGTCTGGGTTATGGCAACTAGGTTCATTGCGTTGAACTCTTATTGTAAAGGAAGTGGATTGCGGCCTGAATCCATTCATCAACTGTGTCAGGTGGTACAACACCTGAAATTTGAAAGGATACTGTTAAATTCTGCTTTTCAATTGTTGCAGAAATTTTACAAAAATCTCTAAATAAAAATTCTTGGAAACAAAAACTACAACAAATCCTTTAAAAATCAAAAGTAATTTTTGAAGTTTTTTTGAATTCCAAAAGGAGTATTTAAATTCTCTAAAATCATTTTAAAAATGTCAAAATTTCTTTAAATTTTTACAAGCTTCTTGAAATTCTTGAAAAGATTTTGGAAATTCCATAAAATTCAACAAAATCTTTTAAAAATCATAAAAATCTCATCAAATCCTTTAAAATTCCATGAAGAAAATTAAAATCCCTTAAAATTACTTAAAACAAGTCAAAATTTCTTTACATTCTTAGAAGCTTTTTAAAATCATTTAAAGATCCGGAAAATTCTTTAAATTACATAAACTTCCTTAAAAGTCTCTCTTAAAATTTCATCAAGTCCTTTAAAATTCCACTAAACTAAATCTTTTAAATATTATAATATACAAATCTCTTATAGCCCCTTTTAATTCCTAGAAACCTCTTAAGGGCGTTGGACACAGGAGTTAAACTCAAAATTCCATTCTCCATTTTACTCAACGAAAATTATAAATACATTTTTTTTCTCTCTGTAGCGCTAGTCTTTCTTCAAATATAAGACTGCATATAGAGCGAAAAAATATTTAATTTTTGCATAAAACGAAGAATTCAAAACCCAACTTCAAAATTGAATATTTTCGCTTTACTTCAAAAATATTCGAATTAAATATTTTCCCGCTCTATACGTATAATTCTAATTAAAAATTAATTAATTCTATAGAGGGAAAAAATTACAAACTTAATATTTGTTGAGTAAAATGAAGAAATCGAATTTTTAGATTTTTATCGGACTCTGGTGATGTCACGGAATTGTTTGGGGCTGAAATATATTGTGTTCCAAGGTAAAATATGAGACACGTATTTTTTTTTTATCAAAAAATTGTTTTCACGAACTTATGGCTACATGAATATTCAGGTGAATTATGTAAAAATTAACGAAATTTTTCTTAAAAATATTCTATCTTAGGAACCAATGGACATAATTTAATTTTCTTTGCATGAGCTTGTAGGTAGAACTAAACTCTTTTAAAATCCATGGAAAGAACTAACAGTGAAGGAGAATGAAGAAGAAAAATCTGAACTAAAAGATCACGCAAAAGTAATATAGTAAGAAGTAACATAATTCAAAATACAACAGCAAAAATCATAATTTCATCAATTTTCTAAATTAAATTGTAAAGGATCTAATGTTTATGAATTTTAAAACTGTACGTATTCTATAAATATATGATTTATGAATATACAAAAAATAAGTCTTTTTATAAGAAGGAATAGTTTAGCGAAGACAAAACTCACACGATATCTTATAGTATATCATATTACAATAAATCATCAAGTATATTATTACAATAAATCTAAAATAAAATCAAAAAAAAATCGAAGGTGGTCTTTTTGAGAAAATTGACTTTTTATTTTTTTCGAAAAATGTACGCCATTTTGGTAATTTTTCATTTTTTTCAATTTTCTTTGTGGATTTTAAGAGTTTAGTTCTCCTTATAAGCTTCTGCAAAGACAATTAAATTATAGCAATCAGTTCCCAAGATACAATATTTTAAAGAAAAATTTCGTTAATTTTTACACAATTCACCTGAATATTCGTGTACTAAGATCTTGAAAAAAATTCGATCAAAAAAAAGTACGTGTCTCATATTTTACCTTGGAAAACAATATATTTCATCCCCAAACAATTCCGTGACATCACCAGAGTCAGACTGCCCGACTTCATACAAAATCGGTCATTTATTAAGTAAAATGAAGAAATCGAATTTTTAGATTAGAACTTGGCTCCAACACCCTTAAAAAATCGAGATTAATGAGTATGGGAATAAAGTTGAAAATAAAAAACAAAAAATACTTCTATTTCATCCCCTTGACATTGATAATTTGGTAATCCTCTAAGAACAACAAAAACGTTTTGAAACTTCTCTTTAAACAACCTGTATCTACGAAAATTCTCAAAAGTTGCACAATATTTCATTCAAGGATATCTGAAAAAACTTTGGCAAGTCACAAAATTGCTGTCATTGACTTATAATAATCGTAATAATCTATATTCATATTTAAATATCCAGCTGACTAAATAGTACTTCAAGTGCTTCATAAATTAAGAAAAAAACATTCTCAAAATAATGACAAAACAATCCAAAATTGCAGAGATTTCTTCCCAAGTTGCACAAACCTAAAATTCAGAGTGTGAGGTTAGATGTTTAAATAATTTATTTGAAAAGATATAATTTCAAGGTTAAAAAAACATTTTGATAAAAAAAAAAAAAAGGTGATTTGCGATAGATAATCTTCAAGATTAAAAGATTTTCTAAAATAACAAAATTATTACCTGATTGTGGCACTGAAGTGAGAACATTTTGATTATTTACACTTGAGGATTTTGTAAGGTAGTCGAAGAATTTGTTGTTGGTCTTTTTGTGGAAACTAAAGAGAACAAGTATCACACTTAAAACTGTCAAAAAACACGAACAGCCGCGATTTCATCACGCATCGTTAAATGTTCCTACGTAGGCTACGCAGGTCATCGTTCTAAAAAGTTTTTTCGCGCAAGACAAGCAAGACTAGCGGAAAGCGGAAGTGGCTGATTTAATCCGCGAGAATTGACAGCCAGGCGCCACTTACTTCCGTAAAAGAAAACTTAAATTTTCCTGGTTCCAGACATTGTCGATTGAGGTTCTCTAGAATTTGTCAATTTTGCACAAATTAAAATAAAAGTTTGTGGCCGAGTTTTTAGTGCCGAAAAAATTGTGAGATTTGTTTTTTTGGGTTTTAGTACATCGAGAGAGTTTCTTCTGTTTTTTGTGGTATTCAACTGTTCGAGAACTGCGCATGCGCGTTTTTCGAGAATTTTTCTTTTTTCTATAATAAACAAATTCTGCCCGAAAGAAAAGAGTTTTTTTTCACAGAATTCAAAAAGATTTAGGGGTAAATCACTGATCTCTATAAGTATACCTCTGGATTGGGCATTTTGTGAAAAAAAACCTTGAAAAAAATTGCGAATTGAACGTCGCCATATTGGAGCTAAAATCCACATTCTGGGCGGGAAATTCAAACTTCTTATAAAGATTTAATTAACTTTATCAATTATTTTTGCAATTTAAATTTTAATATGTGAATAATAATAATAATGAAATAACTCTTGAATTAGTTTTTAACAATTTATTGTTGTAAACGTAATACAATGAATAAAGAAGTATATGCTGAGAGTGGAATTGTGTTCATGTAATAATACTAATAATATGTAATAATAATAATAATAATAATAATAGCAATATTGATCTTTGACAATTTTTTTAATTCAAAATATTTGTCATTAATGTTTCCGCTTCCGGAATAAAGTATTGTTGTACCTAAAAACAAAAAATGAAATTTTGCGCGAATTAAGGCCATTTAAGACTTACCCGATCCCTACCTTACCGACATTCTTTTCTCTTCAACTCTACGTCTACATTTATTTAGATATCAAATTGAAAATTTCTAAAATGAAAAAAAAACTATGCTAAGGTATGTTTATCTGGTCTTATATTTTTGTAAAAATAAAAAAAATTTTATAATAAATAAAATTTAAACTAAAAGATTTTTTTATAAATGTCAATATTTAGAACCAGATAAACGTACCTTAATGCTTTAGCTTCAATTTAAAAAATTTTCAATTTGATATCTCAATATATGTAGACGTAGTGTTCCAGAGAAAAAAATGTCGGTAAGGTAGGGATCGGGTAAGTCTTACATGGCCTTAATGAATTACATATTTTTTAACAAATTATTTTTTTATAAATTATAAATGTCAATATTTAGGACTAGATAAACGCACCTTAAGCCCATGCAAGACTTACTCAATCCCTACCTTACCGACATTTTTTTGTCTGCAATCTTACTTGTACATTTAATGAAATATCAAATCGAAAATTTCTAAAATTAAAGAAAATATACTAAGGTATGTTTATCTGGTCTTAATTTTTTCTTTATAAATGTCAATGTTTAGGACCAGATAAACGTACCTTAATGCTTTAGCTTCAATTTTTTAAATTTTCAATTTGATATCTCAATATATGTAGACGTAGTGTTCCAGAGAAAAAAATGTCGGTAAGGTAGGGATCGAGTAAGTCATACATGGCCTTAATGCTTTAAATAACTTCAATTTTAGGAATTTTCAATTTAATATCTCAATAAATGTAGACGTAACGTTGCAGAGAAATAATGTCGGTAAGGTAGGAATCGGGTAAATCTTACATGGCCTTAAAAGTATGTGACTGAAAAATGGCTCAAAAAATTGTGAGATTTGTATTTTTGGTTTTTATAGTAAATCGAAAGAGAGAGAGAGTTTCTTGTCTTTTTATGATATTCAACTATTTAAATATTGCGCATGCGCGTTTTTGCAAGATTTTTCTTTTTTTTTTTATAAAAAAAAATTCTGCCCGGAGAAAGAAAAGAGTTTTTTTCCACAGAAATTCAAAAAGATTGTAGAGTGCGAAAATTCTCGGTAATTTAAAATTGGGTAAGGTAACAAAGAACGTTACCGTAACTTACGTAATTTAGGAAAATTTGCGAGAATTTATGGGAATTAAAATTTTTTAAGATACATTATGTATCTAGGTAAAAAATTAATAACACAATTATTTATTAATAATAATGGAGTATAATTATTAATAATTCTTATAAACACATAATTAAATAATTATCTCTAGTCGAAATCTGCAGTAAAATCTTATGTTTCAATAGTTCAGAGCATTATTATTTACATAGTAGTTTTACTGAAATTCATTTTTTGTGATATAATTGATATAAATGATATGTTTAAAAAAAAAAAAAAAATTGAAAAAAATAAATTCTCAAAAATTGCTAGGTAATTTAATAATAAAATAATAAACACAATAAATATATAATAAATATAATATAAAATATAAAAATTTTAATTTTAATTGTAAACATATCAACCCAACCCTGGTTGCCATAGATTCTAATGGAAACCAGGGTTGAAAACACAGAAAGACCGAAGGCCTCGTTGAAAATTACTGTAAAATCCAATTTTCAATAAAATTTAATAAAACCCAATGAATTAGAAAATAATTTAATATTTTTCAACGAATTGCACTAGAATTTAAAAGATTTCAATAGATTTCAATAGTTAATCAGTTTGAATTTCCCGCGAAAATACTGGTGGCGCGGCTCCGCGGGAATTTTGGACATTCGAGTTTCCCTTCTAGAAATTAGTTTGTGTTTCCTTTTCTTTTCACGCAGAGCACCATGGGTGAGTGGCGATGTTTTTCCACATGTTTTATAAAATCGTTAAACATCCTTTATATTTTTGAACGAAACTCAAAAATTTAATTACCTAATTATTGTCCCGTTCATTTTTTACAAGTGCCGCGTAATATTTGTGAGTTTTGTTAAAAAACAAACCCAAAATGTTGAACCGACTTGTGTCAATGCCGAATGTCGTTTGTTTGACGCTGTTACCGATTATTAATATCTTTTATCATTATAAAGATATTTTTTTGTGTTTCTATCATATTCCAAAATTGTTTCTGATGTTGCGATAGTCACTGCATTTCTTGGAAATATTTTTGACGTTTTTTTTTTGCACGAGTGGAAAAATGTGAGGTTACAGTCATGAGTTTTGAAAGTTTTGAAGTTCGAGTTTTTATAATTGGAGGATGTTTATCGATTATGTTTTAATTATTATAAGTGTTTCCTTATATTCCGAAATTATTTTCGCGGTTTTGGATCTTGTTTTCTACTAAAAAGGTCAAAAAGTGATGAATTCTTTTGTTATGTACTCTTAAAAATAATCCCAAACTTCTTTGAGAAAAACATTTATTTTATTCCATACACGTGAATTAAATAAATGTTTTATTCATCAATTAAGGGCGTTGGGGCCAATTTCTGATCTAAATTTTGATTTCTTCATTTTACTCAACAATTATTAAATTTGGAATTATTTCCCTGTGGAGAATTAATTAATTTGTAACTAGAATCATGTGTACAGAGCGAGAAAATATCTAATTGAAATATTTTACAAGTTATTTTATTTTTTTACGGAAAATATTTAATTTTGAATTTAAATTTTCAATTCTTCGTTTTATGCAAAAAATATCGAAATTAAATATTTTTTCCGTCTGTACACAATCTTATATTTGAAAAAAGATTAGCGCTGCAGAACGAAAAAATATTTATCTATAATTTTCGTTGAGTAAATTGTAGAATTGAATTTTGAGTTAACTTATTGGGTCCAACGCCCTTAAATGAATATATAAAATTGTCTTTTCTTAAAATAGCTTAGATGAGAATAAATAAATGATTAAATTTATATTTTATGTTTGAATAGTCTAATCAGGATTAAGAAACCGAATTTAAACTCAAGTACTAAATTTAGAATCCCTTTCATATTAAAGATAAATATAAATAAGAATCTAAGGTGAAATTTCGATTTGTAAAATGTTTTCTAAATTTTAATTTTGTTCTTAGGTATCTCCCGTGATCACTGGCATAAAAGGCGTGCCACAGGTGGCAAACGAAAGCCCCTAAGGAAGAAGAGGAAGTTCGAGTTAGGTCGCCCAGCAGCCAACACGAAACTTGGACCTCAACGTATTCACACCGTAAGATTCTTCTTAAAATTACAGAACACACATATCAGTCTTGGTTATTTATTTACATACAATAAAAACGAATCTGAAAAAAGAATATAATCTGGTTTTCAACAGTAAATTTCAATATAGTAACACTTATCAATGTAAATAAAAATCTTGTTTTGGTTCTAAAAGGAATCTATTTTTCAAGGAAGTAGAAATTCAATTTACTTTAATATTAAATGAATGAATTAAATTTTTATTATTTATATTTATAGTTAAATATCAAGACTGAAAGTATATACCCACCCAAAATATCCTTTCCGAAATTGAAAATGATGAGTACCTTACCTACACAGAAAGGGATGTGTTGAAATTTTCCCACAGCGTTCTGAAGCACCTTACAAATTCCCCAAAATAATTTATTAATGAAAGAACAGACTAACGATATTCTATTTTTTTTATTTTAAAAAGGTTCGCACACGAGGTGGAAACAAGAAATACAGAGCTCTTCGTCTCGATACCGGAAATTTCTCCTGGGGATCGGAGGGTCTTGCCCGTAAAACTCGTATCATCGATGTTGTCTACAACGCTTCCAATAACGAATTGGTGAGAACCAAGACACTCGTCAAGAATGCGATCGTGACTATTGACGCCACACCATTCAGACAGTGGTACGAGTCCCACTACGCAATTCCTCTTGGCCGTAAACGAGGAGCAAAATTGGTGAGAATCATTAAATTTTACTTATTTAACACCCATGATCCTTCTTTTATTTTATTTTTCAATTTATTTCTGGTTTTGAAAATAGAGTTAATACGAATTTTAACATTGATTTTATTATCCAGATAAGAAATTTGCGATTTTTAAAAGATGCTCATTTAAAAGCCTTAGAAATTAGAAGGAAGCCATCAAGTCTTAGAAAAGTTTGGATTTCTAGGACTTGAAATATAAACCTCTAATAATTTTTGTAAAAATACATTTATTTGATTATTTTTTATTTACAAATCTAGTTATTGTTAAACATCTAAATCTATACTAGAAGTTATCCTTTCCAAAATTGAACATGATGCGAACCTTACCTACACAGAAAGGGATGTGTTGAAATTTTCCCACAGCGTTCTGAAGCACCTTACAAATTCCCCAAAATAATTTATTAATGAAAGAACAGACTAACGATATTCTATTTTTTTTATTTTAAAAAGGTTCGCACACGAGGTGGAAACAAGAAATACAGAGCTCTTCGTCTCGATACCGGAAATTTCTCCTGGGGATCGGAGGGTCTTGCCCGTAAAACTCGTATCATCGATGTTGTCTACAACGCTTCCAATAACGAATTGGTGAGAACCAAGACACTCGTCAAGAATGCGATCGTGACTATTGACGCCACACCATTCAGACAGTGGTACGAGTCCCACTACGCAATTCCTCTTGGCCGTAAACGAGGAGCAAAATTGGTGAGAATCATTAAATTTTACTTATTTAACACCCATGATCCTTCTTTTATTTTATTTTTCAATTTATTTCTGGTTTTGAAAATAGAGTTAATACGAATTTTAACATTGATTTTATTATCCAGATAAGAAATTTGCGATTTTTAAAAGATGCTCATTTAAAAGCCTTAGAAATTAGAAGGAAGCCATCAAGTCTTAGAAAAGTTTGGATTTCTAGGACTTGAAATATAAACCTCTAATAATTTTTGTAAAAATACATTTATTTGATTATTTTTTATTTACAAATCTAGTTATTGTTAAACATCTAAATCTATACTAGAAGTTATCCTTTCCAAAATTGAACATGATGCGAACCTTACCTACACAGAAAGGGATGTGTTGAAATTTTCCCACAGCGTTCTGAAGTATCAAAAAAAAATAAAACAGATTCCTTTTACCGAATAGCAGAAATTGAATTCCTGTTTTTTTTTTACAGACTGAAGCCGAAGAAGAAATTCTGAACAAGGCTAGGTCGAAAAAATGCGCAGCCAAGTACAAGGCAAGGCAAAAGTTGGCTAAAGTTGAACCAGCCATTGAAGAACAGTTTGGAACCGGAAGAGTTCTTGGTAAGAACATAATAATATAAATTTAATAGCAAATCTTCATTTCTTTTATGAACTGAAATGTCTTTTTCTTTATTTGTTAAATTAATTTTAATTTATTTTTTCCAGCTTGCGTTTCCAGTCGACCTGGACAATGCGGTAGATCCGACGGTTACATTTTGGAAGGAAAAGAACTTGAATTCTACATGAGGAAGATCAAGAGCAAGAAGGCCAAGTAAATGTGAAAATTCCGATGAATAAACTTATATATAATCGACTTTCTTATCCGTTGATTTTTACTATCCAATAACTTGCTTTCCCTTTTTTTCCAGTTAAAAAGTGTGGATTGAAATGAATTAAAATTATTTCGAAAGTGTGCAAAAACATTTCTCTGAGCCCGGGAAATTGTTTTGAGTCCTTTTGCTCTTCAAATTATCTTCTATTTCTTTTTTTCTTGGTACACAATTGTGAGTGCAAGGAATTTATTCTAAATTTATTTTATCTTTATTTTAAATTGAAATTTTATTATTGAATTTAAATTAAAGCGTTATTAAATTTAACATTTAAAAAAGATAATTTTACTATTGTAAATCTTTTTGAAGAATTTTTCGAAAAATGTAAAATGAGATTTTATAGCTTTGTTAAACTAATCGCCTGCATACTCATATCGGCAATACACCTTATTTTTTGCTCTTGTCGGTCGACAAATCAAATGGCTCTTTGGTAAGCGGTACACGTGATAATCAACACGTGGCAATTGACCGATCGATGATTCATGATTATATACTCGAAAACTTAATTCTGATGCGGGCAACACTTATGATATAATTTTAAACTTGCACCTTGCAATATTACGTAAAAAAAGTGAGATAAACAGTTTTCATTTAATTCTTTTTATTTTATTATTTATTTCTACTTCAAGCTTCTTCTATTATTTTTTTTTCTTTTTACAAAAATTGCAACTAGAAGTTATGAAACTTGTAGTAGAATTTTAAGAGCTTGATTACATATATATAAACTTAATTTATTTCTTTCATAATATTCCAGAAAAATGAGCAGGTTGAAACACATGACAAAGATTTTATTTATTTTTAATTACCCATGCCAAAAGTGAGGAATGCACTTTTTTAAAACTAGTGTAAGCAGATGAACGAATTCCAACTGACTCGTTTTTTTCCATCTTCGTGCTATGCACTCACTATTTTAAGTCATAGTCGTAAAGATAATTCGACTGACGATTGTATATATAACGTAATATTTTATCTATGAAATGACCTTCTAAAATCAGAAAAATGGAGTTAAGATAGTGAGTACATTGTTGGAAAGAGTGGAAAAATAAAATGAGCTTGTGAAGAATTTTCCATTTTTATTTAAACAAATAAGAAATTGTTAATGTTACGGCGAGTTTTGAACCCGTAACTTCTCCAGAGTGGCCACATATCAGGGAAGTCAGGGAAATGCGAGTAGTTGTCAGGGAAAATAGAAATTGACATTTATGTTAACTATGTTATTTTTGTTGTATTACATATATAACTTTTATGATTTATTTAACAAATTTTAGAAACTATCCAAAGATTTTGAAGGATTATAAATAATTTCCAGGTATTCTCTAAGATTCTTTAGGTTTCTATAATGATTTCAAGATATTTTCAGTAATTTTAAAGGATTTTAAGAGATACTTAGGAATTTTAAGTAATTTCAAGAGATTTGTACAATATTTAAAAGGTTTAGTTGAATTTTAAAAGGACTTCGTGAAATTTTAAGAGATTTTTATCGAAGTTTAGGGATTTCAAAGAATTTTATGGAATTTTAAAGTTCCTCACGAGATTTTTATAATTTTCTAAAGATTTTGTGGAATTTTAAGGAATTCAGAGAATTTTAAAGTTCCTTGAGAAATTTTAAAGGATTTCAAAATTTGAAACTTTTTCGTGGAATTCTAATGGATTTTAAAGGGCTTCCAAGAATTTTAAGAAATCTTTACGTATTTTAAGGGATTTTAAAGTTTTTCGTGGAATTCTAAAAGATTTTAACAAGTTTATAAAAATTTTAAGTAATTTTGACATTTTAAAATGATTTTATGGAATTTCAATAGTCCTCATAGAATTTCAAAAAATTTCAAATCATTTTTGATTTTGAAAAGATTTTGAGAGATTTTTTTACTTCAAGTATTTTTTTTAGAGATTTTAATGCACCTTAGGGAATTTAAAACGATTTCATGAGTTTTTATGATTAATAAACGATTTTTGTAAAATAATTGTAAAGGATTTCATGGAATTTTAAATATTGTAGTCGAATTTTAAAATATTTAAAGATGTTTTTAGGAATTTCAAAAAATTTCAGCTAATTTTAAGGGATTTCAATAGGTTTTCAATAATTTAAAGAAATTTTTATATATATTAAAAGATTTTAAAATTTCTAGTGGAATTTAATAATATTTCACGAGATTCTGAAAATTTTTAATGAAAATTTGAAGTATTACAGGAAATTTTAAGAGATTTTTAGGAATTTAAAATGATTATGAAGTTTTTCTTGGAATTTAAAGCATTTCAAAGGATTTTGAGGAATTTTAAAAGATTAGTGAAAAATGAAGGGATCTCATGAAATATTAACAAAGTTGAAGAGATTTTTAAGGAAGATTAGGGAATTCAAAGAATTTTAAGGAATTTTAAAGTTCTTTAGGAAATTTTAAAGGATTTCACAAGATTTTTATGATCTTTTAAAGATTTTGTGGAATTTTAGGGGATTTTGAAAAGTTTTCCAATATTATAAAGGTTTTTTACGTATTTTAAGGGATTTAAATGTTTTACGTGATTTTAGAAAATTAAAATTTTCCTCATGGAATTTTAAAGTATTTCAAAAAATTTTTATGATTTATAAACGATTTTGTGGAAGTGTAAAGAATTTCAAGTAGCTTTAAAAGAATTTTAAGAAATCTTTACGTATTTTATGGGATTTTAAAGTTTTTCGTAGAATTCTAAAGGATTTTAAAAATCTTGTAAAACTTGTAAGTAATTTTGACATGTTAAAAATGACTTTAAGGAATTTTAATAATCCTCGTAGAATTTAAAAAAATTCCAAGTCATTTTTGATTTTTAAAAGATTTTATGAGATTTTTAATTTCAAGAGTTTTTTTTTTTAGAGATCTTAATGTACTTTAGGGAATTTTAAAGAATTTCACGGGATTTTTATGATTTGTAAACAATTTTCTAATTAATTAATTTTGTAATTTTTAATTGTAAAGGATTTCATTGAATTTTAAGATTTTTAAATATGTTTTTAGGAATTTCAAAATATTTCAGCAAATTTTAAGGGATTTCAATAGGTTTCCAATAATTGAAAGAAATTTTTGTGCATTTTAAGTGATTCTGAAAATGTTTTATGGAATTTTGAAGGATTACAAAAAATTTTAAAAGATTTTGAAGTTTTTCGTGGAATTTAAAGTATTTCAAAGGATTTTGAAGAATTAAAAAAAAATTCGTGAAAAGTGAAGGGATCTCATGAAATATTAACAAATTTTAATTTATTTCTTGGAATTTCAAGATATTTCTAATAATTTCAAGAAATTTCTTTGAATTTTAAAAGATCTTTTCAAAAGTTGTTCTAAATTCGAGAAACTTTAAATTTCAAAAGATTTAAAGAGATATTATACGAAATTTTTGAAAAATGTCAATATTATTATTATTGAAAATTTACACGTATTTTTAATACATTTTTGTCGGGGCAATTTGACTGAAAGGCAGGGAAAAGTCAGGGAAATTGAAAAATTGAATCTTGTGGCCACCCTGTTCTCTGAATAATGGAAACCAAAAAAAAATACGTTCTACCCTCCTCTTGTCACAAATGAACAGAATATTTTAATTTATAATTTTTAACACCTGAAAGTTAAATCAGATGAAAAACTGGAGTCGACTCTTGGAACCGGAAGTGAGTGCCTGTGTAGAGTGCCAGCCGGAAATCGTCGTGGTACCCCTGGGAAACTTGAAAAGCCAAGCGGAACTACAGACCCTGGGAACTCGATTGACTCTTCCACTATTATAGTGAGTAAAACTTTGCTTTATACTTCAAATTGTTTTCTATGTTGGAATTTAATTCAAGAAAAAATTGAAAGCCATCCAAAGTAAACATAAATTTTATAAAAACGTTGAGTTTAGAACGTTTATAAATTGGAAGAGCTTAAAATAAAAAAAAAATAAATCAACAAAAAATAAATCAAAAAAAAAATAAATAAAAAAAAAAGAAAAGAAGAATAATTGCTCTACTTTTCGTTCCAATTTTACGTTCAACCACTTTCAAGGTTGGCTGTCTTTCAATTTAAACTTGAAAAAAAGTGGAAACCTTTTAGCTTTTTAAATTTCTAGTTTCTATTGACTTTCTCTCTTTAAAAGTTTCAGAAGCACCTGTTAAAATTTTAAATTGACTTTCACGATAATTATTCTTTAGCTTTGTTGAAGGTTGAGTAAATGCTGGCTTCGAGAAAAATAGTGCTAAGGAATAGAAAAGGGAAAAATTGACTTTTCATGGGAGGCTACTTTTTGCGTCTGGATTATGTGAAAAAGTATGAATGAAAAAGGAGACGCAGGTGTTTTGAAATGAACGTTCAGAAGGCAAGCAGGTATAGTGCCGTAGCGTCTGCTCGTCTGCAACCTGCAACCTGATCAGAAACCGGAAGTTCCGCTTTCTGCTTTGCTGGCCACAAACAATGAGATCTAGCAATTCAGGAGGGGCACGAGCGATCGAGAGGGGCCTCACTAACTACAAATTAGCAATTGTCCACCGTTTCTCATCTTAACTTTGAAGATTTACCGAATTAAACAGGATGGCCACATGTCAAGGAAGTCAGGGAAAAAAAATTTGTCAAGGAAAATAGAAATTGACATTTATGCTGACTATTAGATGTTATTTTTTCGCGTTGCATATAATATAGATTTTATAGTTTATTTAATAGATTTTAGAAACTTTCCAAGGATTTTGGAGGATTATAAAGAATTTCCAGGCATTTTTTGAAATTCTTTGGGTTTCTAATGATTTCAAGAGATTTTTTAATAATTTTAAAAGATTTTAAGGGTGTTGAGCCAAGTTCTAATTTAAAAATTCGATTTCTTCATTTTACTCAATAAATATTCAATTTGGAATTGTTTCCCTCTGTAGAATTAATTAATTTCTAACTAGAATTATGCCCACAGAGCGAGAAAATATCTAATTCAAATATTTTTTAGTAAAATGAAAATATTGAATTTTGAAGTCAGATTTTGAATTTTTTGTTTTATGCAAAAAGTATCGAAATTGAATATTTTTTGGCTCTGTATGTGGTCTTATATTTGTGAAAAGATTATTGCTATAGAGCGAAAAAATGTTTATTTATAGTTTTGGTTGAGTAAATTGGAGAATAGAATTTTGAGCTTAACAATTGGGTTCAACGTTCTTAAGAGGTTTCTAGAAATTTAAAGGGATTGGAAGAGATTTATATAATATTTAAAAGGTTTAATGGAATTTTAAAGGACTTTATGAAATTTTAAGAGATTTTTAAGAAAGTTTAGGGAATTCAAAGAATTTTAAGGAATTTTAAAGGATTTTAAAAAGCTTATAAGAGTTTTATGAAACTTAGACTTTTTTTAAAGTAATTTAAAGGAATTTTGAGTTTCCTCATGGAATTTTAAAAGAATTGTTGATATTTTTAAGGATGTTTAGGGGATTCAAAGAATTTTAAGGAATTTTAAAGTCCCTTGAGAAATTTTAAAAGATTTCACGAGATTTTTATGATTTTCTAAAGATTTTCTGGAATTTAGGGAATTTTGAACAGTTTTCAAAAAATTATAAAAGTTTTTTTACTTATTTTAAGAGATTTAAATGTTTTTCGTAGAATTATAAAGGAATTTATGACATTTTAGAGGATTTTAAATTGGGTTCAAGGACATTAAGAGGTTTCTAGGAATTTAAAGGGATTACGAGAGATTTATATAATATTTAAAAGGTTTAGTGGAATTTTAAAGGATTTGCTGAGATTTTAATGATTTTTTGAAAGATTTTGTGGAATTTTACAAAATTTTAAGAGATTTTTACGTATTTTAAAGGATTTAAAAGTTTTTCATGGAATTATAAAGGATTTTAAGAAACTTGAAAGATTTAAAAAAAATTTAACAAATTTTTATATTTTTATAGTGATTTGAAAAGTTTTGTTTGAAACTTTAAAGAATTCCACAAGATTTTTATGATTTATAAAAGATTTTGTAGAATTTTATGGAATTTCAAGAGGTTTTCAAGAATTTTAAGAAGCTTGTAAAAATGTCAAGAAATTTTGACATTTTTGAAATGATTTTAGGGAATTTAAATATTCCTCGTGGAATTCCAAGAATTTTCAAAAATTATTTTTGATTTTACAAGTATTTTGTGGAGTTTTGTTTCCAAGAATTTTTATATAGAGATTTTAATGTATTTTAGGAAATTTGAAAGTTCCTTATTAAATATTAAAGGATTTCACGAAATTTTTATGATTCGTAAAAGATTCTGTGAAATTGTAAAAGATTTCATGGAATTTTAAGGGATTTTAATAAGTTTCCAATAATTTTAAGAGATTTTGAGGTATTTTAAGAGATATAAAAGGTCCTCGTGGAATTTTGAAATAACTTCAAGAGATTTTTAAAAGATTTTGTGGAATTTTTAAGGATTGTAGGAATTTTAAAAGATTTAAAAGTTTTTTGAGGAATTTAAAGGATTTGAAATGACAGGGTGTCTAGCGGACTGGAAAACCGGGAAAACCCCGAGAATTTCATTTAGGACCGGGAATTTTTTGTATTTTATTGAAAAATAGACTTTTTTCTCCTTTATCCTCTTTTTATTCTACTAGCAAACCAACATGCGATTATTTTCTTTATTACTTAATTATTAATTCTTTATTATTCTTTAAGGGCGTTGGACCCAAGTGTTAAGCTTAAAACTCCATTCTCCATTTTACTCAACGAAAATTGTAGATCAATTTTTTTTCGCTCTGTAGCACTAATCTTTTATTGAATAGAAGACTGCGTACAGAGCGAAAAAATATTTAGTTTCGATACTTTTTGCATAAAACGAAGAATTAAAAATCTAATTTAAAAATTCAATATTTTCATTTTACTTAAAAAATATTTGAATTAGATATTTTCTCGCTCTGTGGGCATAATTCTAGTTAGAAATTGATTAATTCTACAAAGGGAAATAATTCTAAATTTAATATTTGTTGAGTAAAATGGAGAAATCGAAATTTTAGATTGGAACTTGGCTCCAACACCCTTAATCTGAACCAGCGGAATTTCGAAATGTAAAAAGGTTTCTCTAAATTTTAAGGGATTTTAAATTCAGTCATGGAATTCCTAAGAATTTTAGGAGAATTAACAGATTTTAATGACTTTAAAAAGAATTTATTGGCATTTGTAAGGATTTTGTGAAATTTTATGATATTTATAATAATTTTAAGGGATTTCAAAAAATTTTTCTGATTTTTAAAAGATGTTATGGAATATGACGATATTTCTAGTACTTATATATGATTTTAAAGTATTTAAAGGGGTTTTAAAAGTTACCGTAGAATTTTTAAGAATTTCCAGAAGTTTCTGGATATTTTAAGAGGTTGCCATGCATTTGAATTTGAACAAATTTCAAGAGATCTTTATATAATTTAAAAAATTTGAAAATATATCAAGGTGTTTTATTGAGGGATTTAAAAAATTTTTTTTGTTTTTTAAAAGATTTGCAGAATTTACAAGGATTTAATTTAAATATTTAATACTGTCAGGAATATTACTGTTGAAAATCTGATAAAAATCCTTCAAATTTCGTAAAATCATTTGATATTCTTTGAAGTTCCTTAAAATTATTCAACCTCCATAAACTCTCATTAAATATCTTAAGGGTGTTGAAGCCAAGTTCTAATCTAAAAATTCAATTTCTTCGTTTTACTCAACAAATATTAAATTTAGAATTTTTTCCCTCTGCAGAATTAATCAATTTTTAACTAGAATTATGCCCACAGTGCGAGAAAATATCTAATTCAAATATTTTTCAAGTAAAACGCAAACATTGAATTTAGAAGCTACATTTTGAATTTTTCATTTTATGCAAAAAGTATCGAATTTAAATATTTTTTCGCTCTGTACGCAATCTGATATTTGAAAAAAGATTAGCGGTACAGAGCGAAAAAATATTTATCTATAATTTTCGTTGAGTAAAATGGAGAATTGTATTTTGAGCTTAACATTTGGGTCCAACTCCCTTAAAATCCATTAAAATTTCGTAAAATCTCTTGTGTCAAATAAAAATTTTTAAAAATAGATAAAAATTAATATTCCATTTAAAAAGGTTAACTAGAATATTAGAGTTAATATTTGTAGAAACTAAAGCATCGGATTAGATCTTAAGGATTATGATATCTATGATAGATGACTAAAACACTCGGAACTCGAGCAACTAATCAGATCAAGGTAATTTGCCTATTACTACCGGAAGTGATATGAAAACAATTTCAAGTCAATAATGGCTTCGGTGCTGTCAAGACATTAAGTCAAGGATACTTAAGAGCGTGAATAAAAGGAGCAAGGACAACAAGAGAAGGGGCATAAAGAGAGAGCTGAATGCCAGAAAAGATGCGAATAAAAAAAAGGAAATTATAATACTCGATAAGTCTTTCACACCGAATTGTTCCGAGGTTCAATGTTCGCTCATTCTGAGAAGCATGGAGTCTACCTTCATTCCTTTTGCGATGTAGCGAAGCAACAGGTGCAGCGAGTCATTAGAAAAGGTTGCAATTTCAATTTATATGCAAAAGGAAAACAAAATTATAATCACGAGATAAATTTTGTATTTTCTGCTAGCATATACAGGGTGTCAAAAAAGTTTTTTGGAATCCCTCAAAATTATTAGAAATCTCATAAAATCATTAAAAATGCCAATAAATAAGTCATTTAAAAGTTATTAAGGGCGTTGGGCCCAAGTATTAAGATTAAAATGCTATTCTCCATTTTACTCAAAGAAAATTATAGATAAATATTTTTTCACTCCGTAGCACTAATCTTTTTTCAAATATAAGGCTGCGTACAGAGCGAAAAAATATTTGATTTACATGATTTTTACATAAAACGAGGAATTCAAAATCTAATTGCAAAATTGAATATTGTCACTTTACTTAAAAAATATTTGAATTATATATTTTTTCGCTCTGTACGCGAAATTCTACTTAAAAATTGATTAATTCTACGGAGGGAAAAAATTACAATTTTAATATTTGTTAAGTAAAATGAAGAAATCGAGTTTTTAGATTGGAACTTAATTCCAACACCCTTCAAATTTCTTAATTTCTAAAATTTCTTAATTCCTAAAATTCTTGGAAATTCCATGATAACATTTAAAATCTCTTAAAATTCTCAGAAACCTTTTGAAATTTCACAATTCCTCAAAATTCCATAAAATCTTTTATAAATCAGTAAACATTTTTAAAATCCCTCAAAATTAGTAGAAATCTCCTAAAATTCTTGGAAATTCCATGATAACATTTAAAATCCCCTAAAATTCTCAAAAACCTTGTAAAATTTTTTAATTCCTCGAAATTTCAAAACAAGACTTAAAATCCCTTAAAATCCCAGAAACCTTTTCTAAAATCTTTTCAAATTTGACGAAAAACCTTCGAAATCTCTTAAAATTTGATAAAATTTCTTAAAATTCCCAGAAATATTAGAAAACTTTCTTAAATATACTTAAAATTATTAGAAATCTCATAAAATTCTTCAAAATGTCAATAAGGTCTTTTAAAAGTCATTAAAATCTCTTAATTACCCGAAAATTCTTGGAAATTCCATGATAACATTCAAAATCTCTTAAAATCCTAAGAAACCTTTTCAAATTTCGAAATTCCACGAAAAGACTTTAAAATCCCATAAACCTTTCTAAGTCACTTAAAGTTTGAGAAAATATCTTAAAATGCCCAGAAACTTCTTGAAATTCTTTAAAAATTCTACGATAACATTTAAAAACACTTGAGATCCTTTAAAATCCATTAAAAGTATTAGAAATCTCGTCAGCTTCCATAAAATTCTTAAAAATTCCATAAAATCTTTTAAAAATCAGAAAACTTTCTTGAAATCCCTTAAAATTCTCAAAAACATTTTAAAATTACGAGTTTCCTCGAATATTCCAAGACAAGACTTACAATCCCTGACACATTTCTAAATCTCTTCTAGACGAACGAAAAACCTTCGAAATCTTTTAAAGTTTAAGAAAATATTAGAATTAAGTATTATTGTTATAATTAAGTATTAGAAATATAAATTAAATTAATTTAATTTTACTTTATTAAATTTATTGCACAATTTCGCATAATCCATAGATTTTTTCAACGGAATTTCACATAATAATCCATTTTTACATCGCATAATTTGAAAATTTTTAAGAGCTGAAAAAATGTTAACAATTTTTTTTTTCATTGATTTGTCGACAATAACATCTCAAATAATGAAAATTTAAAGCTTATATATAATGTAAAGAAAGATTCCTTGCATCGAGACGAATCGATTGACCTGATTAATGAATTTTATTGAATATTAAGCAAGTTATGCTTTAATATGTAATTTTGAAAAATGTCGTTTTTATCTTTGTTTTAAAATAACCAAAATTCAAAACTAAGCTAAGAAAGTAAAAGGTTTTTTGCATGGTATAAAATAAATTGATGTAACACAAAAAAATTTTATTAAAAAATATAAATGATGAGGTCGAAAGTATAGTCCTTGTTTCGAGAAAATATAATTATAATATATATTTTTAAATATAGAGACAAATCGTTAAATTAAACTATTTCAATAACTATCAATTAAACTATTTAAACAATTTAAATTCACTCGAGATCGAATTCACATGTAGCATTGAAATTAATGTTTAGAATTCAAACCAAGCATAATTTTCTGATGTTTAAGTTTAGGGCGAATCTATAAACAATTCTTGGAGGGTGGGGGGGTTAATTTTCACCTAAAATTTAGAAATAATATTGTTTGGTATAGTTTCCAGTGAACAGTTTAAGATAATAGTAAAAAAATTGACCAGTGATTTTTTTATTTCACTCAAAAAATGGTAACCACGATTCCAGCCGATCTATTTAAACGATTTCATTTTCTTTTTTTTAAATGTTCAAAAAACTAATGGCTATGGCGTGAACCATGGTCATAATTTTCAATTAATATTTAATAACAATTTAACACAGTTAATGTTGAAAACCCGGGAAAAAATTACGAAAAATCACAAAAACTCCCACCATTTGTTTATTTATTAATATTTTTTAATGATTGTGGTTCACGCCATAGCCACTTACGTACTCTTTAAGAATCAATTTGAGTTTTTTGTTTCATATGATCCAGAATGGAGAAATCATGGTCACCATTTTTTTTTTTTTCAGTCGCGCATATTTTGGCCAGATGTTGATAAAAAGTAATGAAAATTTGTGTTTTGACAGTCAAAAATATGTGTAATAATACGCGAAAATAAATTTGACGAGACATTTTGTAAATTTTGCAAAAAAAATTTTTCCGTTTAGATATTTTTTTTTAACATAGTCTAAAGATCACAATTGCACAGAGCCAAAGGCTGCCGGTGAAATATAAAAAAAATACCTGCATTTGAAGTTGGACGGTACTTTTCCTCATGTTAAGTGCATATAATAAAATTTGAGTGCTTTGAGGCACGTGTTAACATTAACCGAATTCACTAAAATTTGGTGGAGATCATTTTTTTGGTCATTCTAATAAAATAGGGGGGTGAGACCAAGAAGAATCGAAAAAAAAACCACCAAGAGTAAATAAGGACCACCCTACTGTGCACCCTGTGAAGCTTTTTTTTTGGGGGGGAGGGGATTTCCCCATGTCCTCCCCACCCCTTGGAATAGGATGACCAGACGTCCCGGTTTTCACCTGAAATAGCCCGGTTTTCGTAAAAATCACATAAAACTAAAAAATTTCTACAATTTTATGAAATACTTTTTACCGACGAATAATAACGAATCGAAAAAAAGCAGAAAGAAAACCAAGAAAGCTAATGGCCGTGATATATTAATATATCAATATAAAATATATTATAATTATTAAAATTATATACATGGAAAATTTCAGAGTGTCCCGGTTTTTGATCCAACTCATCTGGTCACCCTACCTTGGAACTGCCACTGACTTAAGTAATTAAATATAATGTTTATAAACTGATACCACATCAGGCTCATTGATCTCTTAGGTACCACTTCGCCAATAAAGTGCTCTCTGTATTAACGACCTTATCGTGATAACCGTTTTATAACTGCTGCATGATGCAGGGCCGGACGCTGTGTATGACACGGGAGTTCCACGGGAATGTTGCTAAAAAATCCCGTGAATTCTTCCAGTGCCATTTACAGAGTCCAAGCCATTCCGAAGTTCAATCTCTTGGTCCATCCTCTTCTTCTTTTTCTTCCTCTTTTTCTCTTCGTCTTCTTCTCTTCTTCCTCTTTTTCTCTTCTTCCTCTTCTTCTTCCTCTTCTCCTTCTTCTTCTCCTCCCCCTCCTCCTCCTTCTTCTTCGTCTTCTCAGTGAATCTCCTCTGCGGTTTCCCCTCTCAACGACTCGGTTCAAGAACCACCTGCAATCTGCAACTTATTTCCGGATCAGTGCGCGATGAAATAGTTATTTAGTTAAAAAGTTCAGATCTTAAGACTAATGGATAAATGGAGAAGAGGAAAGCATTTACGGTATACTGTAGAAATTATGTGTTGAACCTACAGATATGACGTTAAGCCATCTATAAAAGAGTGAACTTATATATAAGTTCTCTCTTCCACGTTTCGTCGTCACAGGTTGGCTATTCCCTACAATACCCATTTGCCATTTGGAAATAAAGCTCGGGAGGCCAGTGAAAATAACGGTAACTCTCCTATACAAAGAATAACGGCACGCAGATAAAAAGTAGAAAAAATAGAATCACAAAAGTTGCCCAATTTGTCTCTTCAGGTTGTTTTACAATATTTTTCCCATTTAGTATAATTTCCCATTTAATTTAATATATTTTCCCATTCAGTGTATTGTGTAATTGTGTAATTACATAGGGATGGCAAAAGTATCGATACTAACTTGCTAATATGTACTTATAATATTACATTTTCATTAGGGGGGTGGGGGGCAAAAAATGTACAGTCTTGGGCCTCGAGTTGCCTTAATCCGGCTCTGCAATTATACAATCATAATAATAAATATTTTTAATAAAAGAGAGTAGTAAATAAATCTTCATCTCATATAGATGAAGGTTCATTGACTCTTATGGTTAAAAAGTATCACATGCCCTTAACGATATTTATCGATATTTTCATCTCCCATTCTCCATTGGTGATGTAAGTGTATATAGTGTATAATATATAGTATACTATACGTGTATTGACGCATGCGCGTCAAAAAATGTTCCATTGGTCTATTTAAATTGTTAATAATTATAATTAAAAAAAGAGGGGGAAAATATCGATACGTTTTTTTTTGTCGGTACTTACCATCACTAGTAATTGTCTATTCCGTATGCATGTATATTTAGCAGCATATGTACACCTGAGACACAAAGCCACCAGTTCCGAGGGTGAGTTTATCAGCGGAAACTGCGGTAATTTCTCATGCGGGTTGATAGAACATGAAATCAAATTTACATACTCGACTACCTCGAAAAGCCAAGTTTGAACTTAATACCACAAAGGGAAGGCATATACAACTCCCTCCACCATTTTGTGCTGGAGAACGATTGCAGAAACTCTCCGTGAAATTCTGTGTAAACTCATAAAAATACTTTGTAATTAACATTTTCTAATTTCTCGTAAATTTTATATCTTTGTGGGAGATTTACTTTTGTGAATGAGATGACGAAGGAAAGGGAATTGCATTTCTTGGAATGGACTCCTTTCTTCATCAACTCTTTTGTTCCGGATCATCGACTTTCCCGGAAGTATGGAGTTCTCCAGTCCGTGGAGTACGCCATGGTTCACCAAACGAACTCCACGGTTCTCCAAACGAACTCCACGGTTCTTCAAACGTTCTCCACGCCAGTTCTTCGACTTCTATCTAGTTCTCTTCGACTCCATCGCTGTCTCCCTAGCTCTTCCTCTATCTTTTTTTCTACATCTCTCAATTTATTCGCTTGGAGCCCTCCGGTTATTCCCACCATTCATCAGTTTCAAATCGACGCGTCTTGAGTTCTTCAACGCTCTTTACGGTTGTCTCTTCTCGTCCCATCCCCTCCACTACCCTGCCCCCTTCCCCTTTCCCCTTTCCGCCATTCCATCATCAAAAGAATTGCTCTTTCTCACTCTCTGACGATTCACTCGGCTTCCCACGTTCAAATTTCCGCGTTAAGATCCGCACTCGATGCCATTGCTCCCACAAATAATCTGCTTGTCGAATCAATTTTCAATTGGTACCAGGACGATTCAATCTTCTTGAGAGATTTTAAAAACTAATGAGTCGAAATTTAGTTCAGAGGGGAAAAAAATTTGTTGGATAGAGGTAGTTTTTAGCTAGATGTAGTTGTTAGCTAGATATGTAGATTTATGAAAGATTTATCAAAGATTTTGTAGGATTTTAGATATGGGATTTCAAGAGGTTTTCAAGAATTTTATAAGAAGCTTGTAAAGATTTTAAGATATTTTGACATTTTAAAAATTATTTTAGGGAATTTAAATATTCTTCGTGATTTAAGGGAATTTTCAAAAATTACTTTTGATTTTTAAAGGATTTTGCGGGGTTTTTGTTTATGAGAAATTTTATGTGGGGATTTTAATGTATTTTAGGGAATTTCAAAGTTCCTTAGAGAATTTTAAAGGATTTCAGGAGATTTTTATGATTTGTAAAAGATTTAGTGAAATTATAAAAGATTTTAAGGGATTTATGACATTTTAGAGGATTTTAAATTGGGTTCAAGGACATTAAGAGGTTTCTAGGAATTTAAAGGGATTACGAGAGATTTATGTAATATTTAAAAGGTTTAGTGGAATTTTAAAGGATTTGCTGAGATTTTTATGATTTTTTGAAAGATTTAGTGGAATTTTACAAAATTTTAAGAGGTTTTTACGTATTTTAAAGGATTTAAATGTTTTTCATGGAATTATAAAGGATTTTAGGAAACTTGAAAGATTTTTAAGAAATTTAACAAATTTTGATATTTTTATAGTGATTTGAAAAGTTTTGATTGAAACTTTAAAGAATTTCACAAGATTTTTATGATTTATAAAAAATTTTGTAGAATTTTATGGAATTTCAAGAGGTTTTCAAGAATTTTAAGAAGCTTTTAAAAATTTTAAGAAATTTCACATTTTTAAAATGATTTTAGGCAATTTAAATATTCCTCGTGGAATTAAAAAAAATTTCAAAATTTATTTTTTATTTTTCAAGGATTTTGTGGAGTTTTTGTTTCTAAGAATTTTTATATAGAGATTTTAATGTATTTTAGGAAATTTGAAAGTTCCTTATTGAATTTTAAAGGATTTCAAGAAATTTTTATGATTCGTAAAAGATTCTGTGAAATTGTAAAAGATTTCATGGAATTTTAAGGGATTTTAATAAGTTTCCAATAATTTTAAGAGATTTTGAGGCATTTTAAGAGATATTAAAGTTCCTCGTGGAATTTTGAAATATTTCAAGAGATTTTAAAAAGATTTTGTTGAATTTTAAAGAATTGTAGGATATTTTAAAAGACTTTAGGAATTTTAAAAGATTGTAAAGTTTCCTGAGGAATTTAAAGGATTTGAAATGACAGGGTGTCTACCTGACCGGGAAACCGGGAAAAACCTGGGAATTTCATTTAGGACCGGGTATTTTTTTTATTTTATTGAAAAATCGTCTTTTTTCTAATTTATCTTTTTTTTATTCTATTTATTCTTTATTAAATTCTTTTTTTATTTTTTTTAAATCACAAAGAGGTAACTATAAATTAGTCAGAGGAAAAAAAATTTGCCCTAATGATTTTGAGTAATTTTTAAACAGTTAGTGAAAATTTAACGGTTTTCATGAAATATTAACAAATTTGAATGGATTTCGTGGGATTTTAATATATTTCTATGAATTTCAAATAATTTTTAGCAATTTTAACAAATTTCAAGGTTGTCGTAAATTTTTAAGATTTTTACAAATTTTAAGTGTTGTGAATTGATTTTAAATCTCGAAAGATTTAAAGTGATATTATATGAAATTAAAAAAAATTTCAATAGAATTTTTATTGAAAATTTGTTCGTATTTTTAATACTTTTCTGTTAGAGAAATTTACCTGAAAGTTAGAAAAAAGTCAGCTCTCTTAATAATTAAACTGATCATAAAATTGATAAAATAATACACTCTACCTCTCAAAAGAGAGGCCCTCCTAAATTTCACCAAATTCTCTCTCTCTCTCCCTCTCTCTCTCAATAATAACATCTATATTAACCCAGTGGGCAAAAAATTGAAAGAAGTTTTTAGAACATCCTGAAAATGTCCTATAAACGTCCTATTTTGACCTGACATAGGACGATTTAGGACATTTTTAGGACGTTCTAAAAACTTCTTTCAACTTTTTGCCCACTGGGAACCAAATCCCTTTTCTCAAATGTCACGTCAATTGCGCATGCGTATTGCATATAAAATAATATTTTTTAGCTTTTTAAATTGCGCGCCAATAAAAACCAATCAGATGCCGAAACAAAACGCATGCGTAGTAGTATCAAGTGAGATGTTAGATCTATGCTGGTTAATATTGAGAACAGAATGCGGTTAATATTGGGAACACCGAGTGAATTAAAAAAAAATGATAAAGAGTAAGGGTGGCACTCCATGATTGCGTTTTGCGTTGCGTCATAATAAGAGTAAAAGAGAAAAAAGTATACTTTTATCTTTTTCTCTCTAATTATTTGACGCAACGCAAAACGCAATCATGGGAAGCCACCCTAAGTGGCATTATATCTGGATAATCAGACTCACCATCTAAACTTTGATCATCTAACTCTAACTACTCAGTTTTCTCCGTGTCAGAGGCCCTACGACTTAATTATGACCTTGTTATCTTACGCTGTAAAAGAAACGAGTTTTATTCGCTTTATGATATGTGATGGCGACATGTGTAATGCGAAGGTTAATTAGTGGATTACGAGGATATGATGAAGATAGGCATCTTCTTGGTTGTACTAAGCAATTATATATACTTTTGAGTCAGGAATTAAAAATGCAAATCGTTTAGAGCGTATATTTTCTCACGCGACTATTTTTTTCTTTTCTTGGTGCTGTTGCCGTTATAACCGAGAGCGCCGTCACTGACACCTGTTTGTTGATGCACAACACGTAATTGAAAATCATGAGAAATAATGAAGGGATTACGACAGCGACGGTGAAATAACTACTTTTTGTGGCCTTCCGAGAAGTGGATTTCCAAAGTTTGCACGAAAGTTATTTTTTCCCGACACTAAGGTTTTGCCCAGTCAGAAACAATGTCGAATTTGGGTCCGCTTTTTGATAACCTTTAGATGAGTTTTCAGAAGTCTGTTATGACTCAGAGCTGTAAATAATAATGAGAGTGGAGGGGGAAGGGTAAGCCCCCCCCCAAAGCCGTTATCTGGATCCGCCCCTGGCAATTATTTAAAAAAAAACTTCTGGATTAGTCAACAACTTGTGTAATGGAACTGAAAGATTGGGTAATGTGATCCGGAAAGAGATTTTCAAAGTTTGCGATCAGGTAATGCCGCTTCCGGTGTATTCGCACTTGGAAGCGGCGGAGCGCAGCGAAGCGAAATTTATTTTTTCCCGTGTACAATCTCACGGCACTTGTTTCGCGCGAGGCGGAAGCGAACAGCTCCGCAAGGATGGCAAGGGGGAAGGAAAAATGTCGCTTCGCCGCGCTTCGGCGCGCCAAAGTGTGAATCCGGCTCTAAAGGCTTCTGGAATCAAAGTGAGGGGCAAAAAACTCGGGCGCGCTACTATTTCTTATTTTTCTTATTCACTCGTCGTTTTTTTTTTTCACCTTATCTTTTCTTTTTCAGACTTGAAAGTTCCCTAATGGCTAACGCCGTATCAAAGGCGCAATTTCACGGTGACGCAACGGCGGCGAGAGGGAAACGAAGACGGAGAATCGAAGCCGAAACTGAGTGGGAGGCGAATGAAAAGACAAGAAGAAAGAGAAACTGAAAACAATAAAATACCAAGCGGCTCTCGAGATATCCGATACCCCGGCAGCGTGACTTTCGAAATCTTCTTGAGAAGCACGATTCGATATTATTGCTGCCGGAATCGTGAGCGGCCCCGAGTCAATGAATAAGAATCAGGATTACTGGAAAAATGCCTTTTCCGTCATCACGAACGCCCAGATTATGCCAAATGTCGATATCGAAAGTTCGTCTGGTTTGATATCCAGTCGGTGGTGTTCAATAAAAAGATAAAATGTCTTTAACCGTTGCTATAAGAATTGAGTTTGCGTCTATTGAATTTTAGTTCAAGAGATCCTGAATTGATTAAAGTTGTATAAAAACTTGTGGAACTTGGTTCGGAGGAAGATGTTACATAAGCTATTTTTTCCCCCCTAGAAAAGCCACAGCAGTGAATCGAGTCCGACCTTTTTATCAAGTGCAGAATTCCAAAGAGGAAAAACCTTCAGAAAAGTTTTCAATTCTTTTTGTAGAAAATTAAATCGTAAATATTCAGTTGATTGAAACTGAATTGTAAATGTTTTAACAGATTGAACTTGGTAGAAATGAATCCTGTTTGAACACGTCGTCAACATTAGAATTGAAAAATTGACCGAACCAAGTCTTAAGTTTAACTTGAGAAAATCGAAATTCAAAATAACACTCACCTAAACCGTAATTTACTTGACGAATTATTCAAACCAAGGCCCAGATTCCGAACACAAAAGCTAGATAAAAACGGTTCTCAGGCGAATAACAGACTTTTTCAAGCGATTCATGAAGTAGAACAGCACCTGACCTCAATTTGAGATTGTTTAAGATCAAAATGTAGTCAAGGAGATTACATTTTGTCAAACAGATGTATCAAAATAAGATTCTTTAAGCTTAAGAAAAACAAAACAGCTTTATATTCCAAAAGACACATCAGGGCCGTAAACCCTTCAAAACTAAACAGAATTAAAAAAATTATCAAAAAAGGAAAACTGAAAAATGAGGGCCAAGTTTTAAATGCAAGAGATAACTTCTATTTGGTTTTTGAAAATGTTAAATAAATTTTGATACACAAGGTTGAAATCCGAGCCTTGTATAACGCCCCCAGCTGCTGCTCACCTCGAAGCAAGAAGTACAGGTCTCATAACTAGTATATCTGCAAAGAGATTTCCAACTCGAAAAGTCTCTTTGCATACCTCGGACATAATTCCTGTTCCTTATAAAGATCAACTCCTGCACTTAGAAATCAACTTCTGCACTTAGAAATCAACTCCGGCAAGTAAGGAAGCAAATCCTGCACCTAAGGAAGAGATTCCTTATCATCTCTTCACATTTAGTTCCCACTGGGAACATTTCCTTTGCCCGTAATCCACAATCGCAAGAAGTACTCTGGTTACGAGTCGTTAAACTTTCCAACGTGGAACGTTTCCCGCAGAATCTCTCCACTTCGTCCTCAATTTGCGTCGCTCCAAGAGCCCGAGTGATTCTATCTCTTCTCCACAGAGTCCATCAGGCGATGACTCTTCTTCCTCAGAAAAGAAGGGAAACAGAGAACCCAAAGAAATTCCTTGAACTTATCTCAGCTAAAAACGAATCCTGATCAGATTAGGGCCGGTTTCTTCACCTCTGAACTTCACCAGATGAAGAGCTCTGGGAAGAAGACAAAATGGGGAACAACTTCTCCAATTGTGCAATTCTCTTGCGAAAAGAGTTATGGTTTATACGAGTACCACGATGGTTGCAAATAATTAGAGGAAGATTGGAAGATTTTCGAGATTTGACGAGACTATTAGAAAACCAACTGTGGTTTCGCCGTGTTGAGGAATGGAAATCCAAAGAAGACCCTTGTTCTGAGTTTCTGGAGTTCCACTGCCGCAGGAATACCACACCATCCTGTGGTTTATTTTTTCCAACCATCTGTGGCTTTTTGCTCTTGAGCAACACAAACTGGTGGAAAACCTTGAGATACCTCAAGGCACTTCTCTTGATTCCCTTTAGTTACTCGGCGTGAATTCCCTTTGGTAACTCTGACTGAATTCCCTCTGCTTTCATGGCGAGAAGAACATGATGATCGAAAACCCAGGAGTCTTAAGATAGTAAAAATTCTGAAAGGGCATACCTGTCCTGTTGATTTATGAATGCTGACTCTCGCGTCCCGTGGAATACAAACCGAAGAAAGAACCAAAGCTAAAAGTCACCCAAACATCCAACCAGTCGAAGTCGAAGGATATATTTGACTGAGTGCCTTTTAGTTTTCGGGTGACTCTTCAGTTTGGACTCCCGGTGACTTCTGAAACCTCCAGTTCCTCCGATTCGTCCTTAGTGATGCTGAAGCCGATGATTTGGTGGCATCAGGTGTGGTTGGCGATCGCACTTGACGAACAACATTGAACTCTGGGTCACTCTATCTAGAAATCCGGAGATGGATACTCGCGATGATGTAACGTGCAACGCGGATCGATCTGACCGAGTAGAAGGACTGCAGAAGGAGCTCACTCGCCAGAGAGAGACAGCGAGAAACTGGAAAAGAGGTATAAAAAAAAAAGGCAGGAGAAGGAAGAGGAGTACCGAGATCGAAGTTAGTGAACGGAGCGGCGAATGTTGGGGCCGATGCTCGTACGATCGTGCAGGACTCCGCTCGAACCGGTTACTCGAAGTGACGTGAGTGAACTAACTAAGCCTGCCAGGTAACGCCAGGTAAACTCTCTCGCTCGGCGGGCAACCTGTAGGAGAGGAAGGTGGCCAGCCAGCCGTAGAGACAGCCAACTAGTCAGTCGGTCGGCCGACCGGCGAGTCAGCCAGTCGGCCGAGCTCAGGACAGAGAGGGAGAATCTCAGGTAGACAAAGAGAGACAAGGGACGGGGGAGCAAAAAGATGAACCTCAAAGAGAATTAGAAAAGAATGCGAGCAAGGGAGACCTACTAGGTATAAGTCCTGCAAGAAGCAAAAAGTCTTCGGGAAGGAGTAAAAAGAGAGGAGGAGGGAGAAAAAGATGGGAGTTAGAAGTATATGAAAGGAAGGAATGGAGAAGAAAATAAAGGGATGGAGGGAAAAATGGAAGATGACCAGGTGGAGATTGAAGATTTGAGGAAAATTGAGAAGTGGAGACTATTGGTTTGGGTAACAAAGAAGATGCAGGAATCCTGAGGGATATAGACGTAACCTGGGTATGGAATAGAAAGAGGAAGATAGGTGTATGTAGAGGGGGAAGCAGAGGGAACGGTACAAACGATAGAGATAAGGAGAGGGAAAAAGAGAGAAAGGAATTGTGAAGAGAGAGAAAACCGTGCTGTGACTCAGCTCTGAATAAGCCGATAGGCCACCAGCAAAAACTTCATGTGTTATTTTCTCTATTCGAAATCTAATCGTTAGGAAGCACAAAATGGAAGGATTCTAATGAAATTTAGGTTTGGGAACGATATGAGAAATGTGACGCCATTTTGAAAATATCCTTATAAACATATTTCTTAATATTCTCTTTACTTTGGATGAATTCTATTTGGAATTCATAGGTTTATTATCCAGGTAAGTAGGATATGTTTATTAAATACCAAAGAATTTTGGTAGTTGTTTTACAATTTTACGATTACAATTTTAGAATTTTCAGGGTCATCTAAAAGTGTGGTTGTTGAGGTGTTTGGACAACACTTTGGTGTTGTTTCTGCTCTCTCGGTTGCTAAGAGTCACCCGTTATACTCGCGACAAACTATCCCTGTATCCAGCAGAGCGTGACTTTTCACGTGGAGTTGTACTGGAGGGGTATGACCGTGCCCCAGCAAAGAACCTAAGTACGATAGACGTTGATAGAATTTACACCAACGGCACCTGAAAGCCAGGAACCTCGAGCATGTAATAAAATGGAGAGGGATTTCAAAAGAGAATTAACCTTCTCTGCAACGGGGTCTAATTCAATTTTCGAAATTGGTAATGATGATTGAAGTTAGATCTATTACAGGAGCTACAAGGAAATTATCTCATAAGGGGATTTGTAATCTCGAGTTGTGAAAAAGAAGAATAAGGAGAACAAGGAGAAGAAGAAGAAGTTGAAGAAGAAGGAGAATAAGAAGGAGAAGAAGAAGGAAGAGACCAGAAGAATATTTAAGATCAGCAAATCTGATGATTAGATAATTTTGAGAAAGAGACAGGATTCCTCATCTCTTAAAATAAAACAAAAACCGAACCGGAAGAGTGAGGATTCAGGTTGTAACAAGTTGGTTGGTAACGCTCCATGTGTCCATCTTTTTTGCTGTCGCGGTAAAATTGTCTTTTTTTATGGAAGGGATTCGTTGAACTCGTAATCCACGCAAGCTTTGCCGACCTCTAAGAACAATGACCGGCATTTCAGTGCCCCGTTTCTCCAAGCAAGCCGCTTTACTCGTCTCGTCCCTCTCTCAATCTCTCTATCCCTTTCTCTCTCTCCCTGCTCTCTCTCTCTTAATTCTCTCTCTCTCTCTCTCTCCTCTCCTTTTAATCCCTCTCCCTCTTTCTCTCTCGTCCTTTGGAGGATTACCATGAGCATCACAGCATAACGCACAGAAATCCAGAGAGTACATAGAACATAGGGAACATAGAGAATCATTGCTAGCTGATGCACACGGCTGAATCCTGAGGTCAGCGACTTGCCAGTTGGAGTTAGTGGAGCGCTCAGGTTTAGCCTACCGGCTCATTTCCAGGAGCTTTATATGAATTGGTGCACGAAGAGGAACGGAAGGAAGGAGAGAGAGGAAGTGTTGCTAATCGCAAGAAATAAATGACTTGCGTGAAGAATTAAAGATATCAGGATTTCTGATTGGGAGAAAAAATGACCCAGGAAGTAGGCTTTCAATCGGAGAATCAAATTCTGATGAAGAAATGATGAGAGCAGAGGCTCACGACTCAGGATTGAGCTTAATTGGATTTTATCGAGAGTGAAGTCTTTGATGGAGTTCGTGTTTCCAGGAAACAATGTAGGTTGAACGTGCCACTTCTCAGCCACCTATGGATCAACAGACGGTCATGAAGCAATGAAGAAATTGTCAATTTTCTTCAGTCTTCGCTAATGTTTAGTTAGACGTTTAATTTGAGGTTTGACTCCGCATGGATACCCAAGTGGAGACCAAGCTGAAGGGTTGAGGGAAAAGGGTCGAGAGATGATGACAAAATTCTTTCTTCCTCTATTTCTTTGTTCTCCAACACGTTCTACGCGTTCGGAGTCAGTGGAGATATGCAGGTGCATTAACCGCACATCAAGCCTTGCATGTAACGCTAGAAAAATCTGTCATTTCTTATTAAATACACTTTCGGCAAGGATATAAAAATAGAACATGATTGCTAATCGTTTTTGTATGTTCGAAATTTTTATAATTACTTTCATATATTCATAGACTCATTTTTGAACGGGTTTTGCATTTCAGGCGTAATTAATTTTCCAGCCGAACTTTTTTGCCGCTTGGCTGACCCAGAAGATCGATTCGAGAAATAATGAAACTCGGAAGCTTTTCGATAAGAGATTAACTAATTTGTAAATGAATGGGCATCGGAGCCGAAACATTTGAATAAAAATTCAATAACTTATAAGGCAAGTCTAATTAAAATCTATAATTCGTGGTAAAATTCATTAGTCTGGACTCTGGATTCAATTAATGCTTATAGTCTAATATATATCAGGGCTTTGATTATAACAAGTCCTAACGCTCGCAGGAGCGTGAATTACCTCACAAAACTTCGCTTCGTTGCACTTCGCCGCGCTGTGCTAAAGTGTGAATCCGGCTTCACGATTTCGTGTGCTTCTCGTATCTAACATCATGCTAGCGAGCATCGCGTTCTTCGAGCAGAAATCTTAATGCTGCTTTGCTTTAATTATTCCTTAATTACACCGAGTCATGATATTAAAAAACTTGTTTCTACCATGACGTTTCCTATCATTTTCTTTTTATTATTACTGTAATTAGTGATATAAATAAGAAAATACTGTAATGACGAAAAAATGTCAATGTTTTCTGTTCCATTTTTCTTCCCTTAGAATTTTTCAGTTTTTCCTCTTGCTTATTTTCTTTTTTCAAGCTTCTTTTCTATTTTTTTTTAATTTTATACAAGGTTTACATGGTTTACATATAGGTATTGTTTATTTTCTTGGGCGCAGTTCTGGAAATCGGTAACCTTTACCACTCCTTTTGCCATTTCCTTTTACAATTCCCTTTAGCATTCTTTTTACCATTCCCTTTATCATTTCACTTTACCATTTCATTTACCAATTCCCTTTAACATTCCTTGTGCTGTTTCCCTTTACCATTCCCTGTGCAATTTCCTTTTACCATTCCCTTTAACAATTTTTTTACCATTTCCCTTTAGCATTCCCTTTGCCATTGTCTTTACTATTCCCTGTGCCATTTCCCTTTACCATTCCCCTTTGCCATTCTCCTTTACCATTCCCCTTTAGCATTTCCCTTTATTATTCCCTTTCTCATGTCCCTTTAACATTTCATTTGCCATGATTCCCTTTGCCCTTTCCATTTGCCATTTTCCTTTAACATTCCCTGTGCCATTTCCTTTTACCATTCCCTTTAGCACTCTTAACACAGGAAATGGTAAAGGGAAATGGGAATGGTAGGGGAGAATGGCAAAGGGAATGGCATGGCAACGCTAGCAAAAGCTTTGGATTGAAATTCATTCCGAATCAATCTAAATCATTACAGAATTTGTATCCGAACTAAACAGTTTTATTCCGATCTAATCCGAAGAAGGTTTTTAATCCGAATTAATCCGAAACCCATTCAAAAGCAATCCAAACCTTTACTCTGAATGAATCCGAATGAATTCGCCAATCCGAATGAGGGGAGAGCAGGGCACAGAGGACCGCTTAACGTTCTTTCGTCGATATAATTATAAATAACACGTACTTTTAATTGAAATTTGGTGTACATATTGCAAAAACTATTCACTTTCGATAAATGCTTTGTTAGAATACACTATTATTTTTAATTCGAGTATATAATGACAAATTGAGAAAAAAATTTTTGGACCTCTGTCCAAAAATTTTGCCGATCCTCTGGGCCCCGCGTATGTAATTCATATATACAATATAAATTTTTGTTATTAAACGTATTTTATTATTAAAAAAAGAAATAAAGAAAGAAATTAAAGAACTTTTATACAATGTTTAAGAACAATTCAAACAAATTATATATTCGTCTTGCTCGTTTACTGCAACACATGCATCATGATGCATGTGCACCATCTAAAATAAAAAATATTTAAATAAATGAAAATATTTTATCAACAGTGAAGATATAAAATTCATACTCGCAATTTTCATAGGTCCTGCGGGCGTCAATTCATAAACAATACTAACCTACAGTTAATACATCGAACATTTCGGTAACGAAATTTCGACAAAAAGTAAGCTAAGAGATTAACATATGGTTAATAAACATTTCAACAATTAAAGCACTTATAAACAAATGAGATGGCTATATGTATGAAAGTTTCTTATAAGCTTTCCTTGAATTTTCCTTTTTAATATTTTTTTTCCAAAAGCGTTGATTCAAAATGCATCTCGACTTGACACAAACTGAAATAGCCACTAAAGAATGTAATTACGGCCATTAAGAAGAGATCGCACCACAAAATACAATTTTATTGAAGCGAACCCCTGTGCCCCGCCGGTCCTCTGTGTCCTGCTCACCCCTATAGGGTATTGTTTATTTTCTCGGTCCCAGTTCTGAAAATCGGTAACCTTTACCACTCCCTTTGCCATTTCCCTTCACAATTCCCTTTACAATTCCCTTTAGCATTCCTTTTACCATTTTCTTTATCATTTCACTTTACCATTTCATTTACCAATTCCCTTTGATCTTTCCCTTTACCATTCTCTTTGCCATTTCCCTTTAACATTCCCTGTGCTGTATCCCTTTACCATTCCCTGTGTCATTTCCTTTTACCATTCCCTTTAACAATCTTTTTACCATTTCCCTTTACCATTCCCTTTGCCATTGTCTTTACCATTCCATGTACCATTTCCCTTTACCTTTCCCTTTTCTATTCCCTTTTACCATTCCCATTGCCTTTCTCTTTGCCATTCTCCTTTACCATTCCCCTTTCCATTCCCCTTTACCATTCCGAATGAATACGGTCAATAAGGACTTTCAATCCAAATTAACTTGGTCATTCCTAATCAATCCGAATAATTGCGAAAAATTCTGATTCATTCGGATTGACCGGATTTATTCCGATTAATTCGGATTGAAAACTTCCTTCGGATTATATCGGGATACAAATTTCGTAATTATTCGAAAAATTTTGGATTGCAATCCAATTCATTCCGAATCAATCCAAAATTTTCCTAATAATTCCGGAATTTATATCTGAACCAAACAGTTTCATTCCGATCTGAATCCGAATGAATCGGCCAATCCGAATTAATCAGAATTAATCCGAACCCTTAATCTGAATAAATTAGGCCAATTCGATTGAATCCGACCTTTCATTCTGAATGAATCCCGCCATTTAGGACTTACAATCCGAATGAATTCGATTCAATCCAGTCTATCCGAAAATTCGCATTCATTCGGATGAAATGTTCGGATTAATTCCAATTAATTCGGATTGAAAACTTACTTCGGATTAGATCGGGATGCAAATTTCTGAACATTCCGACTCAATCCGCAATTTTCCGAATCATTCCGGAATTTGTATCTGAACTAAACAGTTTCATTCCGATCTCAATCCAAGGGAATCCGCCAATCCGAATTAATCAGAAATGATTCGAACTTTCAAACTGAATAAATTGGGTCAATTCGAATGAATCCGAACTTTCATTCCGAATGAATCCCCATTCAGGACTTACAATCCCAATGAATCCGCTTTACTCCGTCCTATCCAAAAAATTCGATTAAATTTGCATTGAAAGTTCGGATGAATTCTGATACATTCGGATTGGTGGATTCATTTTGAATAAAAGTCCGGATTCCTTTTGAATGCGCTTCAAATTAATTCGGATTGAAAACTTGCTTCGTATCAGATTGGAATGATTGGTGTTAAATATCCGATAATAATGTACTTATTACACACAACTTACAAAAAAATATGCAATAACGCCATAATTGTTCACTTACAACCCTGCAACGAAATTGTAACAGATGATTCATGTAACAAAGTTTCAGAATCAATGTTACAATACTGTTACATACAAATTTTGTAACATTGTTACATATGTGTTATTATAGTATATTTATATAACAAAACTGTTATAGAGCATATGTGTAACAAAGTAACAGAACAAATGTTACATTTTTCTTCGTATGCATCTATTACATCTTCACACCATAACAGTGTTACATAACATTGTTACCTTCCTGTTATAGAGCAATTATATCACTGAACAATAACAATCGTTATATAACCAGAAATAACAATTTTACCTGTTTGTTACGGAGCCGTTACGTAACGTGTTTTTTGGGTAAATATATATAAGTAAATATGAAATGGTAATGTAACCATATTATAACAATAATGTAACAAACTGCTTGTTATCATTCTAAAGAAGTAACAATCTCCTATAAAATTTATTTTATAATTTTATTAATAGAACTACAACCGCATGATAAACTAAAGCAGACAATGTATGTATACATATAGAGATATAACAGATTAATCTACATCAGACTATATAAACCTAAAAAATAAATATTAAATAAACTTTTTATTTGTTTATTAGTTTATTTACCATAACCAGATGATAAAACAGTCGGTATACAAAGTGCATTAAGTCCTCAAGAGATGGGGACCTTAAAATCAAACTTTATGCATAAAAACGAAAATAAACGCTGATGTAAGAGAAACAAGCAATTTTTAGTAGGAAGACTCATAGGAAATATCGCTCGTAAATATCAAGCAGTTATATGAAATTTATTTGACACATGTCCCCTGTCTGTCTATGAGTGGGAAGCGTCCCTCGAATCGTAGAAATTAGATCAAAAAGAGCATCCCAGACATTGTGAATAAGAAATCGCTTTCGTCTCTTGTTATTTGAAATGTCAGCGCTGAACTGAAAAGGAAAAGAGAAAGAGAGAATGGGGCTGGAGTAGAGGGGTTGAAGAAGGACAGTCTCACTTTTGATATTTCACAGCGATCAGTTCGGTTCTGCGACGCTCGCCGTGTGGTTGACCGTAGAAAATTTTATTGCTCGCGATAAGACAATGTGCATGGACTTATACCTTTGACTTTGATTAAAAGCATAAAGTGATAATAATTGACTATTCTTTTTATTTTATTTTTTGCAATTTTCATCTCTTTTTTCACAGTCACATCATTTTCATCTAAAAGTACGTTAATGGATTGAGGATATAAAAGATATAATGCTGAGGCAACATGAAAAGTTGAAAAAACTGCAGATGGTAGGATAGCAACCAAGTACCGGAACAGTTTAATTCGATATCAAAACCGCGGAACCGAAAACCGTTACTTGTTACATTATTATGTACTTAAAAAGTTCTACCGTTATTTTCAATCACAAAAAACATTAGTGAAGAGACTCATATATTCATGGACTACATTTTTCAAAGATTTTAGAATTATATTTTTAAAATTATTGGAGATGCTCTCGAAACTTTTGAACACAAGGTTTTCAAAAAAATGCAAATAACTTTTGAACCAATATTTGTATCGTTGCCAAAATTGAGGAAAAGGTGGTCCATTGCACTTGGAATATTATCCTCAAATTTCAATTTGATAGATGAAATCCTTTCCGAGTTATAACGATTTTAATAGGCTAATGATCAGGCTATTATTATTTACCCGGCTTTATGAAAATGCAAATAACTTTTGAAGCATTTTGCATATTGGAATTATAATTAGAGATACTTTTTATGCTTAGTAGATACTTTGGTCAACTGTTATCAAATTTTAAACAGTGCTGAATTATTTTTTTAAGGAATAATTATGAAATAAGTGTTATTCTATTTTTCAAATATTTTCAGGTATTTCTGGATTCTTGGGACAGATTTTAACACACTTTTGGAGACATTTGCGTCTCGTGCAGAACTGATGAAAAGAGCAGTATGAAAGCATCACAGTTTACGAAAGCGAGTTGGACGAACAGGGTCTAAGAATATCACGAGTAGATCATTGAACCAGGCACTTCCACGTGCTAGGAAGACTGAGAAAGTAAACGAGACGTTTACTCTTCGCTTATCGTGTAAGATCTCGGTGCAGGATTTGCGGAAGGATGTCTGATAAAATGAGTCCCGACGAGGAACGATACGATATCGACGATTTGGAAATTATCAAAACAATTGGTGAGTCTCATACCGGCCTCTGATTTATTTTCTTAATGCTTGACCCATATTTCTATTTCTGTTGAAAAACTTACTTTTACCTCAAGAAATGTATGTTATATTAAGGGTGTTGGAGCCAAGTTCTAATCTAAAAATTCGACTTCTTCATTTTACTCAACAAATATTAAAATTTGAATTATTTCCCTCTGGAATTTATTAATGCAAATTCATGCGGATTAAAATTCAATTCTAATCAATCCAAATCATTCCGCGACTTGTATCTGAATCAAACAGTTTCATTCCGATCTAACCCGAAAGAAGTTTTTAATCCGAATTAATCTGAAACTCGTTCAAAAGCAAAGCGAACTCCGATCCGATTGAATCCGAACTTACAATGCGAATTAATCTAAATTAATCCGGTAAATCAGGACTTTCAATCCGAATTAATCCGCCCAAACAACACTTTCAATCCGATTACTCCAGTCTATCCGTATTAATCCGCGTGATTCATAAAAATACGGATAAGTTCGTATTCCTTCGGTTTGACCGGAATTAATTCGGATTGTGTTTACATAAGCTTCGGATTGAAATTCATTTCGAATCATTCCGCAATTTTGTAACCGAACCTATCAATTTTATTCCGATCTAATCCGAAAGAAATTTACAATCCGGCATTTGTATCCAAACCAAACAGTTCATTAAAAATCAATCCGAACCTTTAATCCGAATTTTTTGGAATTATTTCGATGAATTCGGAAAGCTCCGATTAATTCGGATTGAAATTGATACCGAATGAATGCGAAATTTTCCGAATAATTTTGGAATTTATATCTGAACCAAACAGTTTCATTCCGGTCTAATCCGAATAAATCCAAAATCCTTTCAAAAGCAATCTGAATGAATCCGCCTATTTGAATTAATCAGAATTATTCCGAATTTTCAATCCGCAAAAATCTGGTCAATCCGATTGAATCCGAAATTTTGATCCGAAAAAATCTGAATTAATCCGGTTAATCAGGACTTACAATGCGAATGAATCCAAATGAATCCTGTCTATCTGAATTAATCCGAATGAATCCGGTCAATCAGGACTTTCAATCCGAAAAATTCGAATAAGTTCGTATTCATTCGGATTGACCGAATTAATATGGATTGTGTTAATACAAGCTTCGGATTGAAATTCATTCCAAATCATTCCGCAATTTGCATCCAGCATCTGAACCAGATAATTTTATTCCCATCTAATCCGAAAGAAATTTTCAATCCTGAATTTGTATGCGAACTAAACAGTTTCATTCCAATCTAATGCGAAAGAAGTTTTCAATCCGAATTAATCCGAAGCCCATTCAAAATCAATCCGAAACCTTTAATCCGAATTAATCCGAATGTTCGGAATCATTTTGTTTAATTCGGAGAGCCCACGTTAATTCGAATTCATTCGTATTGAAATTGATACCGAATGAATCCGAAATTTTCCGAATTATTTTGGAATTTGTATCTGCTCCAAACAATTTCATTCCGATCTAATCCGAGGGAATTTTTCAAACCGGATTCATCCGAAACCCACTCAAAAGCAATCCGAACCTTTAATGCGAATGAATCCACCAATCCTAATGAATCACAATTAATCCGAACTTTCAATCCGAATTAAACCGAATTTTTCGGATAAACCGGATAAAATCGGACTCATTCGGATTGTAAGTCCTGAATGGCGGGATTCATTGAAAATGAAAGTTCGGATTTATTCGAATTGACCGAATTTATTCGGATTCATTTTGATTAATTCGGATTGGCGAATTCATTCGGATTTAGATCGGAATGAAACTGTTTTTTTCGGATACAAATTCCGAATAATTCCAAAATTTGTATTCCGGTCTAATTCGAAGGAAGTCTTCAATTCGAAGTAATCTGAAGCCTATTAAAATTCAATCGGAATGAATCCGTCAGTCCGAATAAATCCGGTCAAACAGGACTTCCAATTCGAATGAATTCGGTCTATCCGAACCAATCCGAATGATTTCAAAAAATTCGGAAAAATTCTAAATCATTCGGATTGGCCGGATTCATTCGGATAGGCGGATTCATTCGGATTGCTTTTGAATGGGTTTCGCATTAATTCTGATTGAAAACTTCCTTCGGATTAGATCTGAATGAAATTGTTTGGTTGTCATATTATTTCACTCTGTGGAATTAATTAATTTGTAACTAGAATTATTCCCACAGAGCGAGAAAATATCTAATTCAAATATTTTTTAAGTAAAATTAAAATATTCAATTTTGAAGTTAGATTTTTAATTCCTCATTTTATGCAAAAAGTATCGAAATTAAATATTTTTTCGCTCTGTAGGCAGTCTTATATTTGAAAAAATATTAGCGCTACAGAGCGAAAAAATATTTATGTATAATTTTCGTTGAATAAAGTGGAGAATGGAATTTTGAGCTTAACACTTTTGGGTCCAACATCCTTAAACCATTTTAAAAATATTGGAAAATGTAACGACTACAAAGCTTCCTCTATGAGAAAACAAAAAGGATTAAATATTAATCAATAATTATGGTTCTTAGTTCCTGTGATGAAGACATGTGTGTCGAATAACTTATCCAAACTTCAGCTCGATCGGTCTAAAAGTTTTTTATGAATCATAGCGACCAGTTTTTAAAACGGGTCGCTTCAGGCAGCCATACAAGCCGGATTTATCACTAAAAATAAAAAATAAAAATTATTTATAATAGTGTTTTATATCTATATTCATGTGTGAAAAGTTAGAATCTTTAATATAAATTTAAATTTGAAAAAAAAAATTCTTAAAAAAAAGGTCAAATCTTTGGTTGGTACTAACTTTCATACTGAAATCAATATAACTCGAAAACCATCATGTCTTTCAAATTGAATTTTGAGGAAAATTTTCTAGAACTTGTGGACCACTTTTTCATAAATTTTGCCTGAGATCAAAAGATTTGTTCAAAAGTTATTTACATTTTTGAGTTTCACATCTCAACTTCTAAATAACATCAAATATTACAACCAAATTCTTGCAGAAAGCGTTGATTGTGAAAAATGGCTATGCTATCTTAACTGAGAGATAATTTTGTGAAATTTTCTATTTTTGGTAGAACGTTGAGTGATAGGACTGTGTGTTCAGTGCTCAGCACTTTAAATCCAAGGTCTCTATTTTTAGTCGGAGGTTGATGCGTTTATTACAAATCTTTGCACCTGTTACCAACTGCGTCATTTGGTATAGGGCTACTGCCTCTTTTTGGATTTCTTCCAAATAAAACAGTTGTTCTGCAGACTTCCGCCTCAAAGTACAGACTTTTTGATTTATCACTAATCTCCTGATTTATGATGCCTGGTTAGAAGACTACTCGAGTATCAATGGATCATTCACTTCAGCCAATTAGCAGCTTTAACTTTATTTCAAAGATACATGACGATTCAAAATATCCTTCCTTCAAAATTGCTTCTAATTGGATGTGAAAGTCACTAGAAGAAAAAGAACTAATTAAATACTAGATAATAATCAGATACCAGATAAAGGTCGATTGTCCTTTTTAACTTTGTCCTTGCTCACCTCGAGATTTCAAAGACACATAAAGCTTTCAAAAAATTTAATTTAGAATCAATCTGTAACATTATGATATCCTCTCGACTGAACAAATTGAAATTAAGGGTGTTGGACCCAAGTGTTAAGCTCAAAATTCAATTCTCCATTTTACTCAACGAAAATTTTAGATAAATTTTTTTTCGCTCTGTAGCACTAATCTTTCTTCAAATATAAAACTGCGTAAAGAGCGAAAAAATATTTAATTTAGATGCTCTTTACATAAAACGAGGAATTCAAAATCTAATTGCAAAATTGAATATTTTCATTTTACTTAAAAAATATTTGAATTATATATTTTTTCGCTCTGTACACATAATTCTACTTAAAAATTGATTAATTCTACAGAGGGAAAAAATTACAATATTAATATTTGTTAAGTAAAATGAAGAAATCGAGTTTTTAGATTTGAACTTGGTTTCAACACCCTTAAAATCTCTTAATTCTCCAACATTCTTGGAAATTCCATAACATTTAAGATTTCTTAAAATTCTCAGAAATCTTTTGAAATTTCGCAATTCCTCAAATTCCACAAAATGACTTAAAATCCGAAAAACCTTTCTAAATCTCTTAATATTTCACCAAAAACCTTTGAAATCTATGAATTCTACGATAAAAATTAAAATACATTTTTATCGTTTAAAATACATTAAATGTATTAGAAATCTCGTCAGCTTCCACAAAATTCTTAAAAATTCCATAAAATCTTTTCAAAATCAGTAAATATTTTTAACATCCCTCAAAATTATTAGAAATCTCCTAAAATTCTTGGAAATTCCATTATAACATTTAAAATCCCCTAAAATTCTCAAACACCTTTTGAAATTTTTAAATTCCTCGAAATTTCAAAACAAGACTTAAATCCATTAAAAGTATTAGAAATCTTACCAGATTCCATTAAAATTTTAAAAAAAAATCCATAAAATCTTTTAAATATTAGAAAACTTTCTTGAATTCCTTGAACTTTCCTTAAAATTATTAGAAATCTCATAAAATTTCATAAAATCCTTAAAAATGTCAATACAGTCTTTTAAAAGTCATTAAAATCTCTTAATTACTCGAAAAGGCTTGAAAATCCCATAAACCTTTCTAAGTCACTTAAAGTTTGAGAAAATATCTTAAAATTCCCAGAAACTTCTTGAAATTCTTAAAAAATTCTACGATAACATTTAAAAACACTTGAAATCCTTTAAAATCCATTAAAAGTATTAGAAATCTTGTCAGCTTCCATAAAATTCTTAAAAAATCCATAAAATCTTTTAAAAATCAGAAAACTTTCTTGAAATCCTTTAAAATTAGTAGAAATCTCGTAAAATTTTATAAAATCCTTAAAAATGCCAATAAAGTCTTTGAAAAGTCTTTAAGATCTCTTAATATTCTTGGAAATTCCATGACAACATGTAAAATTCCTTAAAATTTTCAGAAACCCTTTAAAATTTCGAAATTCCTCGACAAGACTTAAAATCCCAGAAATCTTTCTAAATCTCTTCAAATTGCACGAAAAACCTTTGAAATCTCTTAAAGTTTCGCAAAATCTCTTAAAAATCCCAAAAAGTTGTTGAAATTCTTTAAAATTCTACGATAACATTTAAAAACCCTTCAAATGCTTTAAAATCCATTAAAAGCATTTATTAGATATATTTCTCGCTCTGTGCGCATAATTCTAGTTAAAAATAAATTAATTCTACAGAGGGAGATAATACCAAACTTAATATTTGTTGAGTAAAATAAAGAAATCGAATTTTTAGATTAGAACTTGGCTCAAACACCCTTAATCAGTGGCGGATACAGGGGGGGTGTTCTGGGTGCCCCCCCCCCCAATATCTGACTTCGTAAAAAATTTGAAACGTGTTTCATGAATTGTGAAAGGTTTATCTTGACTTTGAAATTCGGACCCCCCAAAAAAATATTTTCTGGATTCGCCCCTGCCCTTAATCAAGACTTTTAAATTTTAAATCTAACAGGACGAAACTTTTCCACCTTAAAGTTCATAATAGCATAAAACTTTCGTAAAATTTTCTTTCATTCGACTATCGTGAAAGTATCGATGGTATAATCGACCGCTTTATCCAGAAGAAGGTGAAATGGGAACGTCGAACGAAATAAGCAAAGTGGGCCACTGGAGAGTGAGGAGCAATGAGGTTTATATTTAACTTTAAGTGAAGTCTGTGTTGCACTGAGAACTCAGTTACCGAGTGGCGAAGAGTAAATCATACTTCCGTATTTTTGGATTGAATGATTTTCGCCCCTTGTAACGAGTCTGATGAAGACCAAGCAACATCAATCTCAGTTGTCCTTGAGCATTTAAACCGCTTGACCCTACAAATCAAAGAGACCCAAATTTTCAAATTGAAATGTATGAATGATTATAGTTTTATAATACCGCTCACGCTCATTCTGCACTCTATTGACTACACAATTATTTTTAGACAAATGTTTTGAAAATCTTTGAATCTTGCACAAGGATGTTTTGTACTCCAGGTACTCCATCAAAATGATACAGATTTATCTATCATTATTCTATTATTATCAGGGTTGGTCAGTTACTTCAGGAATTTTTACGTATAATACGTAAGTTACTAAAGTATGTAAATTACGTATTATGCGTAAGAAACCGACCACGTAAATTACGTAAAAACCTCATGTAATTTACCTAAAGTATAAACGATATAAACTCTAGTGAAAACTTTGGATTTAAATTCATTCCGAATAAATCCGAAATCCTTTGAAAAGCAATTCGAATGAATCCGCCTATTCGAATTAATCAGAATTATTCCGATTTTTCAATCCGCATAAATCTGGTCAATCCGATTGAATCCAAACTTTCGATCCATATGAATCTGAATTATTCCAGTTAATCAGAAAATTCAATCCGAATGAATCTAAATGAATCCTGTCTATCCGAATTAATCCGAATGAATGCAAATGAATCCTGTCTATCCGAATCAATCCGACAAATTCGGATAAGTTCGAATTTATTCGGATTGACCGCATTTATTTAGATTGTGTTAACACAAACTTCGGATTGAAATTCATTCCGGATCATTCCGCAATTTTGTAACCGAACCTAACAATTTTATTCCGATCTAATCCGAAAGAAATTTTCAATCCGGAATTTGTATCTGAACCAAACAGTTTCATTCCGATCTAATCCGAAGGAAGTTTTCAATACGAATTAATCTGAATTTCATTTAAAGTCAATCAGAATGAATCCGCCAATCCGAATTAATTAGAATTAATCCGAACTTTCAATCTGAATAAATCCAATCCATTCAAATGAATCCGAATTTTTTGGAATCATTCGTATTGATGCTGATAGACCGGATTAATACGGATTTATCCGGATTGACTGAATTCGTAGGGATTGAAAATTCGGATTCATTCAGATTGGTGGATTGGTTCGGATTGAGATCGGAATGAAACTGTTTGGTGCAGATAAAAATTCCGGAATGATTAAGAAAATTTCGGATTGATACGGAATGAATTTCAATCCGAATAATTCCGAAATTTGTATCCCGATCTAATCCGAAAGAAGTTTTCAATCCGAATTAGTCGGAATTAATCCGAATAAATCCGGTCAATTCGAACTTATTGGCATCATTCTGATAGATTTAGATAGATTCGGTAGCCCGGATTAATTCAGAATCAGCCGGATTGACCTGATCAATGGGGATTTAAAATCCGGATTCATTCGGTTTCGCGAATTCGTTCTGATTGAGATAAGAATGAAACTGTTTAGTTCAGGAACAATTTCCTGATTGATTCGGAAAATTTCGGATTGATTCAAAATGAATTTCAATCCGAAATTTTTCGAAAAATTCCGAAATTTGTATCCCGATCTAATCCGAAAGAAGTTTCCAATCCGATTGAATCGGAATTAATCCGAATAAATTTGGTCAACCCGAACCTATTGGCATAATTCTGATAGATTTAGATAGATTCGGATAGCCCGGATTAATTCGGATTAGAAGTTCTGATTAACTCGGAGTATTTCAGATTCATTTGGATTAAAGGTTCCGTTTGCTTTTGAATCTGTTTCGGATTAATTCGGATTGAAAACTTGTTGCTTATTAGATCGGAATGAATCAATCCCCAAATTTGAATTGATTTGGATTGATTCAGATAGACCGGATTAATTCGAATTGAACGTAGTATTGAATGGATCCATGGGGATTGAAAGTGCGGATTCATTCGGATTGGAAGTTTGGATTAATTATGATTACTTTGTATTGGTTCCGTTTGCTTTTGAATCCGAAATTTCAATCCAAATAAATCCGGTCACTCAGAATGAATCCGAATTTATCCGAATTTTTTGGAATCATTCAGATTGACCGAACTTATTCGGATTGAAAGTTTCGTTTAATTATGATTGATTCGTATTGGCGAATTCATTCGGATAAAAGGTTCCGTTTGTTTTTGATTGTGTTTTGGATTAATTCGGATTGAAAACTTGCTTCTTATTAGATCTGGTTCGGATAAAATTACTTCGGATTAAAATTCATTCCGAATCAATCCGAACTTTTCCGGAATTTGTATCCGAACCAAACAGTTTCATTCCGATGTAATCCGAAGGAAGTTTTCAATCCGAATTACTGCGAAGGCCATTCAAAGTCAATCAGAATCTTTAATCCAAATGAATCCGCCAATCCGAATTAATCAGAATTAATACGAACTTTCAATCCGAATAAATCCGGTCAATGCGAATGAATCCGGTCAATCCGAATGAATCCGAATGTATTCGAATTTTTTGGAATCATTCGGAATGACTCGGATATACCGGATTAATTCAGATTCATTCGAATTGAAAGTCCGGATTGCCCGAATCCATGGTGATTGAAAGTTCGCATTCATCCGGATTGACCGAATTTATTTGAATTGAAAGTTTGGATTAATTATGATTAATTCGGATTGGCGGATTCGCTCGGATTCATTCAGATTCAAGGTTCAGATTACTTATGAATGGGTTTCGGATTAATTCGGATTGAAAACTTCCTTTAGATTTCGGACACAAATTCCGGAATAATTCGGATTGATTCGGAATGAATTTCAATTCGAAACTTTCGCTAGGGTGGATTACATGCACAACCCTGATTATTATTATTCTTCTCTGCTTATATGAATTTGTAATTTTGTATTTACATATGTATTATTTTTATTGCTGATCATTTTTCTAATTGATGCTCATCAATCTTCTATAAATCACTTTTTTTAAAACTAAAAATGTTCATAAATTTCAGGTACTGGTACATTTGGAAGAGTGGTACTGTGCAGACATCAATCTATCCCTATGGCCTTGAAGATCCTTTCTATGGTTGATGTAATCAGACTGAAACAGGTTGATCATGTTCGGAATGAAATAAACGTTTTGAAGGAAGTGAAGCATCCTTTTATTGTTAACATGTTATGGAGTGGCAAAGATGAAGCTCGCATCTACATGCTTCTAGAGTTTGTGGCTGGTGGAGAACTCTTTTCGTATCTGAGAGCAGCTGGTAGATTCTCCGGAAGAACAAGCTGTTTTTATGCAGCTGAAATTGTCTGTGCTCTTGATTATTTGCACAGCAAACACATTGTCTACAGAGATCTGAAACCGGAAAATTTGCTTCTGGACATTCAAGGTCATCTGAAGATCACGGATTTTGGTTTCTCAAAGAAGCTGACTGATAGGTAACGATTTTTTGTTTCTTATTACGGATCGATTTTATCCGCCAATCCAAATAAATCCGGCCAATCCGAATTTAACCGAATTTTTCAAATTGATTCGGAATAAATCGGATTCATTCGGATTGAAAGTCCGTATTGACCGGTCCATGGGGATTGAAAGTTCGGATTCATTCGGATTGACCGAATTTATTCCGATTGAAAGTTCGGATTAATTCGTATTGGCGGATTCGTTCGGATTCATTCGGATAAAAGATTCCGTTTGCTTTTGAATGTGTTTCGGATTAATTCGGATTGAAAACTTGCTTCTTATTAGATCGGAATGAAACTGTCTGGTTCGGATAAAATTAGTTCGGATTGAAATGCATTCCGAATCAATCCGAAATTTTCCGGAATTTGTATCTGAACCAAAAAGTTTCATTCCGATCTAATCCGAAGAAAGTTTTCAATCTCAATTAATTTGAAGCCCATTCAAAGTCAATCCGAACCTTTAATCCGGATCAATCCGCCAATTCGAATTAATAAAAATTAATCCGAACTTTCAATCAATTAAAAATTGATTCGGATGAGTTCGGATTAAATCGAATTCATTCGGATTGAAAGTCCTGAATGACGAGATTCATTCGGAATGAAAGCTCGGATTGATTCCAATTGACTGAATTTATACCGATTTAAAGTTCAGATTAATTCGGATTGGCGAATTCATTCGAATTGAAGGTTTGGATTGCTTTTGAATGTGAAAACTCTTTCGGACACAAATTCCGGAATGAATCGTATTGATTCGGAATTAATTTCAATTCAAAGCTTTCGCTAGGGAAAATAAAAGAAGAGAAAGGAAACAATAAAAAGATGGAAGGAAATAAGAAGATGAGAAGTATCTATTAACAAAATTGCGTCTAGTGGTGGATTTTGGAACTAAAAATGGCCACCGATGGGCAGTTGATCCCACCTCGCAATTTCTTTTCCTTTTATCATTGTAGAAAATTACTACTGACAATTTATTTTCATTCGTACCTATTCTTTACAATGGCAAGAATCGATTTCGTCTATTACCGATTAAAAATCGATATGTTTCAGGACATGGACACTTTGTGGGACGCCCGAATATTTAGCACCAGAAATTATTCAAAGTAAGGGACACAACAAGGCTGTGGACTGGTGGGCATTGGGAGTTTTAATTTACGAGATGTTGGCTGGATTTCCTCCCTTTTATGATGACAACCCCTTTGGTATTTATGAGAAAATCCTGAGCGGAAGGATAGAATGGCCGAAACACATGGATCCAATCGTTAAGGATCTGGTGAAGAAGTTGCTGGTTACGGATAGAACAAAACGACTTGGTAACATGAGACAAGGTGCTGAAGATATCAAAAGGCATCGATGGTTCAAACTTGTCGATTGGTCCCAGGTATAAGGTTTTAAATATTATTTATGGTGCCGTCCCATGTCGACAGAAAACGCAAAGCAGAAAGCAAAAAATCATAAGAGTGAAAGAGACAGGCAGATTTTCTCTCTTTCACTCTAATGATTTTCTGCTTTCTGCTTTGCGTTTTCTGTTATCATAGGACGGCTTCCTTACATTTAAAAATTAATGACAGAGAAGATATGAGAGTTAAAACGACCGAAGAATAGAGAAGTAAAAATCTGTTTCTTATTTCTTCAGGTACCACAGAAAGCCTTAACGCCTCCAATCTGTCCAAGATTGAAAGCTCCCGAGGATCCAAGTTGTTTTGACGATTATCCAGAAATTGATTGGCGCTCTCAACCAGCTCCTCCACCAGATCAACTGGTTCTGTTCCAGGATTTTTGACAGTCAAAGTACCTTAAAAAAATGGAATCTTAAACTCGCCATCTTGCCAGGAAGCAAAATCTGCTCTCAAAGTGATATTAGTCTTTTATTGAATAAGAGCAAATATTTTTTGCTAAAGAAAAGATCTACTATCTGAAGTAAAAAGATCTTTCTCTATAGAAGATATTTTTATTAAACAAGAATGAGAATAATGTGATTATTCCAGTTTTATTAAAAATTTTAAATAGTGAAGGTGAAATTATGCTCAAATGGTCGAGCTTTTTGCGATATAAATTGTACTTTTCAGCACTCTTGGATAAGTGTGCATAGGATTAAGGCTGTGATCTGAGGACGTGTGTGAGAAAATTCTAGATAGAGGATATAAAATCTGTTTTTAATCGAGCGTATCATATTAATCGAGATGAAAAATTCATCCTGATTTTATTATCGAGAGATTCCTGGGAATCTGAAACTCGATTAAATAGATATAATTAAATTTTATTATAGTAGTAATTAAATATTGTTAAAATTAGGTTCTATGTAGATATAATCGTTATTTAATTTTACGATACATAGTTTGGAGAGAAATGTTAATTTATTGAGATGAAATTGACCATTGCCTTTTTTTAAGATATCAATGCCAGTAACTTGGAAGGGAAACTATGAAATAATGAGAAAATAAAATATATTAATTTATCATTTTTCTTCAATCAATTAGTGATAAGATAGATTTTAAACGTATATTCTTGAAGTACCAAGTAACAATATTGAAAGTATTTTAAACTTTCGCGGGCTTTTTCGGAGTTTCATGCTTTACTCGCTAGTGTTGACACAACACATAATTCTCTTTAGAGATGCTTTTCTATGTATATTTTTTACACCTGACTACATGCGCATGGCGCTTAAAATTCTCGACCAATCACAGGCCTCCATTTCCAATTGTGAGCAACAAGTGATTCAAGTGATTGGTCGAGAACCACCGGCTTTAGGTCTTCTTGTGTAGCCACCTTTAGGATCCCTGGTGCTGACCAGGGTTGGGTAAGTAAAATACCTTAGTTAAATTACACTGTTTTTTAAAATAATTTATTAATTAATCGTCGAAAAAACCTAATGTATATAGAATAGGGGTTTTTATTTATATAATACGTTATTTGCACAAGTATAAAACCATATATTACATATACGTAAAAAACCTCGAGTCACGTCAGTTCACAACCCTGATGCTGACTCAACTCTTCGCTTCCCTTTCCCGATCCAGATGCTTCGAGAGATGAATTTCACTCACCTCTTTCTACTTTGCTGCCTGTTCGGGACGCTTTCACACGCTTTCTTTTGGATTTCTGCGAATCACTGCGAATTGGTAAGTAGTATATTACTTTTTTAATTGTTAATAATTCAATGAAATGTGAAAATTTGTATATTAAAACAACAGTTGATTATATTCGTTTATATATTTATATTTATATATTATATTCGTTGAAGTAAAGTAACCAGTAATTCTGGAATTTTTTGGTTAGATCTTGCAGCTTCACTTCCAAGTAATTATATTGATCATAAAACGCAAATAATTGAAATTTTTATTCTGCTTGTGATAAATTAATTGAATAAATTTCCGATAATGATTTGAAGGGATTTTTATTAAGAATAAAGTCTTTCGGAGTAGTCCATCTTATTGATTGAAAATGATGCGCAATCTGAGCGTCGTTTGTTTGAAATTTGTACGTTATGACTTTGAAATTAATAGAGTCTTTTCTGTTTAACATTAGAGGACAAAAATTGAAAAGTTATGTTATAATTAGCATTGCTGCCATCGAAATTAATTACAGTCGAACATATATAATTAATTATTTTTGATCTTTGTTTAGATATGGCCAAAACCTCCATCAATTCTGTCTGCAGTGTTAGCAGTTTCCTCATTCATTATGTGTACAAGTGGCCAAAAAGTTACAATGGTAGTTGGTAAGCCGCAACTCACAACAATATAAAATTTTAAAAACGATAAACAAAATGGTTTATCCAGATAAAAAATTAATTGTATTTTTTGACACATCAGTGGAAAATCAACAGTCACTATGAGATTTGATACAATTACAAAATGATATTCATAAATATTCTTGGCAGCCGAGGAGTACGTCGTACATATATATCCGATGGATAGAAGTCCTGTACAATCCTTAAATCGGGATCAGATAAATATTTTTGAAGAACTAAGTCACAACAGAACAATAGTCACTATGAGATTTTATGCAATTACATTAATTGATGCTCATAGATTGAAGAACTAACGCTCACTATGTGATTCCGCAAATAAATATTTGTTGATGTCTATCTATTAACTAAAAACTGATCTGATTATCAATGAATCATTACTAAAACAATTTTTAGAAGTGATTTCATAATGTGTAAAAGTTTCACATGCTGGAGAACCAACGGTCACTATGTGATTTGCTTAATAGTAGGTCGATTATATCGATTTTCTATGTGCTGAAAGCTCATCTTAAAGACTTCACTTTTTCATAAAATGAATTACTTGTTTAATTTTGCTAAACCTCCACTTGGAGCATTAGCGGTCACTATGCGATTTCAATAAAAGCGTGTCGAATTGTCGATATATTTATTTATCTGCTAAAAGCTCATTTTGAAAAACTTCCTTACTCAAATATTGAATGACGAAGCGTTTAGTGGACAAAGATGTAAAGTACTTTTATCAACTTTTTAATTGAACATACTTTCTATTAACTACTCCATTCATAATTTTCCTCTATCTATTAGCTAAAAAGCTGATCAGTTATCTCAAAAGTTATTCAACTTAATCGTTGATAATTTAAGTTCTATTTCATACACTTTCCAATACGCAATAAAAGAATTTTTATGTAGATTTGAATATTCATTCCTGGACTCCATTCATGCTTCTATTAATTTATATATTGTTAAAATTAATTTTTGGAGATCCAGTTAATAACTTTATTTATCTGCTAAAAGCTCATTTTTAGACTTTACGAATCTAGTAACCAGAGTAGAAAGGGTCATTCTACGACCAATTTTGAAGCACTCAAATACTGAATGACGAAGCGTTTTGACGATAAATATTTTATCAATATTTATCAATTTTCATTTATTAAAAGTTACTTATATAGAAAAAAAGTAATCACTTGATCTAAACAGATTAAAGTAAATTCATCTTCTTGCTTCCCTTAAGGAGCACTCAAAAATTGAATGACGAAGCGTTTTGACAATAAAAATTTTGATTTTTCAATGTTCATCTATCTTCATCTATTAATACAATTCATATATATATTAATAATAAAACCAAGAAGTCTAGCTTCTTGCCTTCCCTTAAGAAGCACTCAAATATTGAATGACGAAGCGTTTTGACCATAAAAATTTTGATTTATCAATTTTCATCTATTTTCATGGATCAACAATTTTATACATAAAAGCAAATATGTATCTTTTTACAATATATATTAATTATTATTGTAGAATACATATATAATTATATACATATACTGTTTACTTTTTGTAAAAATTATCTTCGAAATGTCGCCAACATTCCAACGATAATTAATACTTTTATTTGAGTATTATCTTTCACTAAAATATAACTTTGTGAAGTTTTCTGGAGTTCGAATTACAATTTAAAAAGTTTTATTACTTAATAACTTATCTATAAATTATCATCTTCGAATAATATGTGACTATGTTTCAATTCATAATTTCCGAATTTATCATTATACCTTGTGCACTGTTATTCGCAGATAAATCTCATCAAATTGTATTAACGTACACCTTCGAAATGTCACCAACATTCTAACGATAATTAATACTTTTACATGAGTATTATCTTTCACTAAAATATAACTTTGTGAAGTTTTCTGGAGTTCGAATTACAATTTAAAAAAATTTTATTACTTAATAACTTATCTCTGAATTATCATTTTCGAATAAAATGTGACTATATGTTTCAATTCATAATTTCCGAATTGAGCATTATACCATGTACACTGCTATTCGCAGATAAATCTCATCAAATTGTATTAACTAAACTTTATTAAAATATCCTCTCTTTAACTCTAAGACAATGTGAACACCTTGGTGGTTACCGCTCAAATGAGACACTTGCCAGTCTCCTCATTTAAATAGTATTTCATCGAGTTAAACATTCTGTCAGCATTATTAATATGAATTCACTGTAATATTCTTGGAGTTCATTCTTCAGATCAATTTAGATCTTTGTCTAATGAATAAGGAAGTACTCATCCATCTCCTTAAAATTTGGTGAAGAAGGGAATACCAACTGTGTAGCTACCTCTCAACTTCATTCCAGAGGGTCACTACAAATCAAGTTCTTCTTAACCAGATTTGTGAGTAACCAGAACTCTTTTTTTTCTGTAACATAAAATTATTCTTATGTGTATCTTGTATCTAATAATTCTGATTTTGTGTTTCAGAAATGCAAGCAAAGATTCAAATTATTCTAATTGGATATCAATCAACCAAAAGAATCTGAGAATTAATTGTGTATTAATTTTGAAGCACTGAATGACGAAGCGTTTTGACGATGTATTTTTTTATCAATGTTTATCAATTTTCATTTATTGGAAGTTGGAAAATTGGAAATTTTCAAGTACAAGAGGAACAGATTGTTAATCTCAGGATTCAGTCAGAAGTTCCTGGAATTCTATTTCAACCTCGTGGAAGTTCAATAATAACTCCCGTAAGTAGTAAAATCTATTCGATAAAATAACGACTTTTCCAGCTCAAAAATTATTTATTAAATTATATTCAATTAAAGAAAATTTTCTAAACTTAAATTATTTTTTAATTATGTTTCTAACAGTTTTTGTTTTCTATTATTCAAGGAATCCGTTGGAGTATGAAGGAGGTTTATATCCGTTTATCGAATGAGAAATAATACCAATTGGCATCGTGGTTGGCGAATCGGAACTCATGAACTATAATAAATTTCCTCGTGATTGGATTTGCAATCCTGAATTTCAAATCTTTATTTAAAAGATGGTTTATAAAACACCGAATGTTTGCAGTCTGTTGAATTTACGTCAGTTGTTATTCTTGTTATGCGTTAGATTAAGATAGGGATTTAAAACTTTATTCATGATAGAAAGTCAGTTTAGATATTAATTTTTAATTAAATTGCGCTTCTAATTGAGGACGAAGCAGTAAATAAGCAGTAAATGAAATACATGTTTAATGTAATAATCTACTTTTTTAGAATTAACGTATTTATTGCTTTTTACTCGCTTCCTCCTCAATTCTAGTTTTAATATTTAATTCATCACCGATTTTTCGTTTGTAATCTCCATATCTCCAACCAGTGTACAATCATACGGTTTTAATAAACATTCTGTTAACTCTCAATAGTTTTATTTTTTCACAGATGACAATTTTATTTATAGTTCTAATTAAAATTTATTTCTAATTCAATAAAACATATCACATTCATTGAGGTCAAGGATTCTGCAAAATTATGCTATCGAGAATCCCAAAATCTCCTCCATAGAATAATCGAAGAGCTTCAAGTCTAATCTGTACAAGTCTGCCAGTTTTCGAAGTTGCTTGAAACTTAAAGTCGAATAATACTTGTCCAGTTTACTCGAAGTCGGTGCATTTTTCGAAAGCCTTGCTGGGAATCTGAAATTCAGTTAAATATTATTTTATTTGTTCAGAAAAAAATATAAAAAATTCAAAAATTTTTTTAAATCTTACGATACTGATTCGGCTCCTATTCTTTCCAAAATTTCAGTTGCATCCTCTACCAGACTCTCGTATTTACTGACGAGATTATAATTAACTATACAGGGATGGCACAAATCAGAAAAAGGCTTCCAATGCTCATTTTGGATTCCATTCTCCTTTTTTTCTGTTATATAATCTACAAATTCCCTAAATGTGACGTCATCTCCTTTGCTTAAAGCTTCCTTCGTTGCATTTGTTCTAAATTTCTGTATAAATATAATTTACAAACCAAATTAAAAATTAAATTAAATACTTTTTATTAAAAGTATATATTTCAATTTTAGTTAATATTTTTATCTTAATAGTTTTCTTACTTTGATTATTTTCCTTCCAAATCGTTCTTGAAAATATTTTGAGCTTTTTTGATGCTTGGCTTCCAATTTGTTTCTATAGGCCGAAAGAAGCCTTTCCAAAGGATGCCTTACGACTATAAGTTTATCATAATTAAGTAATTTATTTTCGATTTCTGGTAACGTATAATTGCTGAGTCTTTCAATTCCAGATGCATGAGCTTGGTCGGCTGGAATTTCAAGAGGATCATTGCCATTCCACTTTCCTGATATTATCATCAACACACGTTTCCAATTTGTACAGGCTACCTAGTCAAAAAGGTATATTTATTTGTTTTTTATTTTATTAATCTCATTAAGGGTGTTGGAGCCAAGTTTTAATCTAAAAATTCGATTTCCTCATTTTACTCAAAAAATATTTAATTTGGAATTTTTTCCCTTTGTAGAATTAATCAATTGTTAACTAGAATTATGTGTACAGAACGAGAAAATATTTAATTCAAATATTTTTCAAGTAAACTAAAAAATTATAAAAGGATTGTAAGAGATTTATAGTGATACTAAGGAATTTCAAGAGATAAAAACACTAAAGGATTTTAAGAAATATTATTAGATGTTAAGAGCTTTTGATTGATTTTCGAAATTTAAAGAGATTTCAAGAAAGTTGAAGAGAATTCGAAGATTTTCCTCAAATTTTAAGAATTTTCAAGAGATTTAATAATTGTTAAAAGATGTTCTGGAATTATAAGGTATTAAAAAAATTTTAAGAGATTTCAAAATATTTTTTAGGATTTTTAAAAGATATCCTGGAATTTAAAAAAATTTTTTTAATTTTTAAAGTTTTCGAACTTTTTAAATTAAGTTTTCCTTTAAATTTTTGATTTCATTTTTATAAACTTTTGAAAAACATTTTACATAACTAGAAAATTTGGGTAAATCTCTTTAATTCTTTTAAATTCTTTTTAATTCTGTAAAAAAATCGTAAATTTTCTATTATCCTTACTAAATTCTTAGAATAGTTAAAACATTTTTAAATCGTTTAAAATCTTTCGAAATCCCTTGGAATTCATTAAAATTACTTGAAAGATCTTGAAATCTCAAAATCAAAAAAATGAAATCTCCTTTTACTTCCTTAAAATCATTTTAAATGTCTTGAAATCTCTTGAAAATCGTCCGATTTCTTTTGAACTGTTTTAAAAATCTATAAGAAATCACAACAATCAAATAAAATCTCTTAGAATTCTTTAAAAATTGTTTAAATCCCTTAAAGTTTTTTTTATTCCTGAAAGTTCCTAAAATTCCTTAGAACTCTTTTTAAAATTCCATGAATTTTCTTGAAATCCTTTAGAGTCCCTATATGAAATCTTTTAAAATACTTTTAAAGTCCCTTGAAATATCTTAAAATTCCGAGCAACGCAATGTAAATTTCTAGCTGCTAGTAAATAAAACTAAAATAAAATAGTCCTAGGAACTTTTAAAAATAAAATTAAAAAAATTCGCCAGACTAGACGTCTGAGACTTCAACCTAATAGTAAAATGAAAATATTGAATTTTGAAATTTTGAGGGAAAAAATTCAAAAGTTAATATTTTTTAAGTAAAATGAAGAAATCGAATTTTTCTATTAAAGTAGCCCTAATCTAAAAATTCGATTTCTTCATTTTACTCAAAAAATATTAGATTTTGAATTTTTTCCCTAAAAATTTCAAAATTCAATATTTTAATATTACTTAAAAATATTAGAATTAGATATTTTCTCGCTCTGTACGCATAATTCTAGTTAAAAATTGATTAATTCTGCAGAAGGAAAAAATTCCAAATTTAATATTTGTTGAATAAAATGCAGAAATCGAATTTTTCTATTAGATTAGTTCTAATCTAAAGATTCGATTTCATCATTTTACTCAAAAAATATTTAATTTGGAATATTTTCCCTTTGTAGAATTAATCAATTGTTAACTAGAATTACGTGTACAGAGCGAGAAAATATTTAATTCAAATATTTTTTAAGTAAATCAAAATATTGAATGTTGAAGCTACATTTTGAATTTTTCGTTTTTTGCAAAAAGTATCGACATTAAATATTTTTTCACTCTGTACGCAGTCTTATATTTGATAAAAGATTAGTGCTACAGAGCGAAAAAATATTTATTTGTAATTTTCGATGAGTAAACTGTAGAATAGAATTTTGAGCTTAATACTTGGGCCCAACGCCCTTAAATTAAATATTATTCTTATGAAATATTTTACTTTATTTTTTTTTATTTTTTATTTTTTCAGTTCTTACTTTTGGAACATAACAGTAGAGCAACTTGTGTTGTTCGTCGACCAAAATGTTATGAAATTCTTCAGGATCGAGAATTTGCTGTCGAGTTTCTTTATCTGGAATTAATTCGCAGTTGAACTGTAATTTTTCTTGACGTTCTAGAAGCGAGGATCGGGCGAGAGCATTTGGCCCAATCCACGAAAATGAAGATCTAACATCTACAAATTTTTCGTTTTCGAAATTTAAGGCATTTTTTGAATCCTTCCATATTTCTCTGCTACCTATTGATGGCTCTGAAAAATATTAATTTTTTTATATATAAAATAAAATAATTCTAAATATAAGAGAGGAAATTTTGATATAAAATCTGCGATATTAAATATTTTGCAAATTATGTATAATACCTCCTTTGGAAAAAATTGGCAACCAAATTTCGAGGATGAAAATGAAAATCCTCGACCCTTGCCATCTTCTCATGGTAATTCTCAGAACTCATGGATTATTCTTATGGCTACCAGCCTTTCTGAAAAATAGTTTTATTAGAAATAAAATCAAAAATTCAAGTTATTTTTAAATTAATAAGTATAATGTTAATAGGTATCATAAAAAATGTGCACGATATTAATTATTTTATTTTAAAAATTAATTTTAAGTTTTTTAAGAGTTTTTTTTTTAAGTTAAATATAATGTTTGATAAAAATTTGTTTTCCCTATCTGATTGGGTTAACAACGCCTCATATTATGAAAGTCATTTTACCAAAAAAATAAAATAAGATTAACTGTTTGCTTTCTTACAAGTAGGTCGACAGTTACCTGCAATCCAATTCCTGGAGACTTAACATAGTTTCCAACAAACTTTCAAATTTAATCGAATCGTTCATAGATAATTTGATAATGTATGGTTTATAAAAAGAAAAAAATTAACTTTTTTGGTATAAGTTTAAAAATACTTTAAATTAAACTTTACTTTAAATTCTTTTGCTAAGCAAAATATTTTGAAATATATTTATTATCAAATAAAATATAATATGATTAATATTATTATAATATATAATATTAATATATTAGTTATAATATAATATTACTTTAATATATTAATATTAATATATTCAATATAATTATTATAAAAAAATTGTTATACAGGAAATTAAATGAAATGAACTGGAACTAATGTAATTAGAACTAAAATTGTCTAATGATAGATTTTGAATAATTTTTCATTATTAGATACTCTTTTCTGTTACAGGAATTATAATTGAATGCAGTTAGTCAAACCTTGTCCCTGACTCTTGATCTTACATTCACATAAATGTCAGTGCACTTAAGACGTTTCATTATATTAAGTGAAGTAGTGTTTTTTCTATCCACCTAAAAAATGGTAAGTTAAAAAAGTTGTTGCAACTATCAATTTTAAGATATTTTTGAAACAATTGTCAATCTTTTAATTGCAAAAGCTATAAAAATATAAATATTTTTCAAAATATATTTTAAAGACTTAGTTTGAAGATTTTAAATTCCTTTTTTAATATTTAAAAAATTTTAATTATAATTTCAAATATTTATTTTTTTAAGTGTAAATTTTAATTTTTTTTTTAACTATTCAACATTGAAAGATCAATTTTGAAATTGTTTTCTTTCGTCCTTTAAATACAAGTCCAATATTTTAATGTAACTATTTATTATTTTATTATTTACTATTTATTATTTTACTATTAGGTTTTTATTTTATTTAATATTTATTTATGATTCCTTAGCTATGATTCAATAAAAAGGAGTACTTACCTGATGTTTTAGACTGAAATTTGAGAATCACAAATTCAGCACTTTTTTCATTGTAATCAGCACATCGAAATGAACTATTTTTAATTCAAAATTTATCGACGAGTGCTCACAATTAATTTGAAATTATATTTGAAATGCGTTATGCTTTTATATGATACGTGGTTCAGATTCTTTAGAGGGAACGAAGAGTATCAATAAATCTCGAAGGAATCTGAACGATGACTAAAGGAGAATGGACTGTGGTCGTCTTACTTGTATTTCCGAGCGCTAAAAAAGCAGCAATTATGCAGTTGGGCACACCGGTTTATATAAAAGAAAAAGAACTGAAGAAGCTCTAGACAGTTTCTCTCTCTTTCTGCCTTTCTTTCACTTTTTTCTCTTTGTTTTTAATTTACCCACATTTACTGTGAATATCTGATCTAAAATTCTGAAGAATTTAAAATTTTTTGATTTTTTACTCCTTTGTAAGATTTTTTTTTTGTAAATTCTAAGAACAAGCTCTTCTTCGTGTTTGTATAATTATTTTAAATTTTTAGGATTCGAACATTTTTTAGTAAAGTGGGATGGTCGATTTTCTTACTCGTCTTCAATGACTTGCAGATTTGCTCAAGAGGATTTTAAATGAGCACGCGTAATTTCCATACTGGTTTTTCTGGGTTAATATTACATTTACGTTTAGTATTTGAGACTATTAAGATTTGTATACGTACGTAGTTAAGGGTGTTGGAGACAAAATCTAGTCTAAAAATACGATTTCTTCATTTTATTCAACAAATATTAAATTTGGAATTTTTTCCATCTGTAGAATTAATCAATCTTTAACTAGAATTATGCGTACAGAGCGAGAAAATATCTAGTTCAACTATTTTTTAAGTAAAATGAAAATATTTAATTTTGAAGGCAGATTTTTATTTCCTCGTTTTATGCAAAAAATATCGAAACTAAATATTTTTTCGCTCTGTAGGCAGTATTATATTTGAAAATAGATTAGGGCTACAGAGCGAAAAATTATTTGTTTAGAATTTTTTTTGAGTAAAATGGAGAAATGGAATTTTTAGATAAGAACAAACTCTAATAGAAAAATTCGATTTCTTTATTTTACTCAACAAATATTAAATTTGGAATTTTTTCCCTCTGTAAAATTAATCAACTTTTAACCAGAATTATGCGCACAGAGCGAAAAAATATCTAATTCAAATATTTTTTTTTTTTAGCAAAATGAAAATATTTAATTTTGAAGGCAGATTTTTATTTCCTCGTTTTATGCAAAAAATATCGAAACTAAATATTTTTTCGTTCTGTAGGCAGTATTATATTTCAATATAAATTAGGGCTACACAGCGAAAAAATATTTGTTTATAATTTTAGTTGAGTAAAATGGAGAATGGAATTTTTAGCTTAACATTTGGGTCCAACGTCCTTCAGAATATAAATTTATTGTAGCAATAAAAAAGTCTTAAGAAACTCTAGACAGTAAGAAAAAGTCAGAAAAGTTTTTTTTTTATATTTTATTATGATGTTTTAAAATACTCGTTTTTAAAAATACTTTCAAATACTCCTTTTTAAAATATAAATATGTTTATTGAATAAAAAATTTCTACTGTTAGTACTTTTTTTATAAAATTAAACGATTTAATTTTGAAGTAATATTTTGCATTCACTTTATAGGAAAATGATTAAAATTAAAGGCGTTGGACCAAAGTGTTCAACTAAAAATTCCATTCTCCATTTTACTCAACGAAAATTATAAATAAATATTTTTTCGCTCTGTTTCACTAATCTTTTTTCAAATATGAGACTATGTACAGTGCGAAAAAATATTTAGTTTCGATACTTTTTGCATAAAATGAAGAATTCAAAATCTGACTTCAAAATTCAATATTTTCATTTTACGTAAAAAATATTTGAATTAGATATTTTCTCGTTCTGTACGCATAATTCTAGTTAAAAATTGATTAATACCATAGGGGGAAAAAATCCAAATTTAATATTTCTTGAGTAAAATGAAGAAATCGAATTTTTCTATTAGAGTTTATTCTTATCTAAAAATTCCTTTTCTTTCTTTTATTCAAAGATTATAGATAAATATTTTTTCGCTCTGTTTCACTAATCTTTTTCCAAATATAACATTGCGTACAGAGCGGAAAAATATTTTGTTTTGATATTTTTTGCATAAAACGAGGAATTAAAAATTTGACTTGAAAATTAATTATTTTCATTTTACTAAAAAAATATTTGAATTAAATATTTTTTCGCTCCGTACGCATAATTCTAGTTAAAAATTTATTAATTCTACACAGGGAAAAAATTCAAAATTTAATATTTGTTGAGTAAAATGAAGAAACGGAATTTTTAGATTAGAAGAAACTCTAATAGAAAAATTTGATTTCTTCATTTTACTCAACAATAATTATAGATAAATATTTTTTTACTCTGTAGCGCTAATATATTTTCAAATATAAGATTGCGTACAGAGCAAAAAAATATTTAATTTCGATACTTTTTGCATAAAACAAAGAATTCAAAATATAACTTCAAAATTCAGCATTTTCATTTTACGTAAAAAATATTTGAATTAGAATATTTTCTCGCTCTGTGCGCATAATTCTAGTTTAAAATTGATTAATTTCACAATAATATATAATATTATTGTATAATTATTTTTATAACTTCAATTTTATAGTTTATAATTATACATCAATTTATTGTATACTTATAATACAAAACGAAAAAGTTTTTTTCTAATATTACCTATTTTGTAAATCGTTTATAATATCTCCTATTTTATTCATAAACAGTGTTATAATTGTTTTTTTTTTATTTACATGAAGGATTCAAAAATATATTAGCTCTGGGCCCCAATTTTGTTCAGCCGGCACTGCTCGCGTACATGTCGCCGGGCCTCGAGCTACATAAGTCTGTCAGTGAAATAATAAGGAAAAGGGTCAAAAAGGATATCTTACATTCTTTATATTATCTTGATTAACAAGAAGTTGAACGGAGGAGCTTAATTGCAATTTCATTAGTATTATTATTGAATCCCGCTAAGCTCCTGAAATTGAGTCATCATCACTCCTGATCACTTCATTTCCATCATCGATTTTCACATGTTTCCAGGTTTTTTCACCATTTGCAATTTGCATTTGTCATTTATCCTTTTTTCCCTCCATAATCACCGCGCATGCCTGAAACAGAAAAAGGAATTGGAATTTGAAATTCCCTTATTGCAATTAGCCAACAATTAGCCAATAGCAAAGATATTCAATAGAGTTATTAGAATTTCCCGCCGAAGCGGAAATTCTCACGTAAATTACGTGAGACAAAGGTTTTCACGTAAATCACGTAACTATACCTTTACGAGTTTACGACCACAATTTTTGTTCCCTCCAAAACATTTCCCAATTTTCCCATTGGCTGTAATTTTGCGCGCGATTCAAAATCGAATTAAATTAACTCAATTTTAAATTACGCGCCAAATTTCGACCAATGGCTGCAGCGTGAAGCCGTCGCGGCCGTTTCGCAGTGCAATTGTTTTGTTTCCCTTTTCTTTCGCAACCGATGCGTTCTTCCGGTTTCCGCCTTCGTTCATTTTTATTTTTTCATTTATACTCCTGTCTTATGAGGTGATGCATTACTAGCAAAACATAATTTTTCTATTGTTTTGCTATCACTTCTATCTCTAAAAATGATAATGTTCAGTTCTACTCAGTATTCTAAAAGTTTAAAGATATTTGGAAGCTCAAATATTTTCATTAATAATGAAATATGACGTCGATGTTCTTGATTTTTACTGGGCGTCTTTCAATCTTCATTTTTCACAAAGAAAGAAAGAAAGGTTCTTCACACAAATGAAGTCATGGTAAGTGATTCAATTCATTCTAATTTACAAGTTTAAATTATATTTGAAACGTCTTACATCAATTTTCATATTCTCATTCGCAAAATGCAATTTTGTATTTCAAGTTACAAATTAAAATCTGTTAATTCGAAAAGTTAGCCTAGACAAAAGCTCCTGGAAAATTCTCGGAGGTTCATATTTTCAAAATTAAATTACGTTTGTCAAGAAAATATTTACTCCTTCAATTCCTCGGTTTTAGGAAGCTTTATTAGCATTTTATTATCCAGACCAATAAATTTCTGAAAAATTACAATGTGTTTGGAAATTACGCCATGTGGCAGCTGTAACCTTAAAATTCAAGCTTTATCATTTTAATCTTCCACAATATTTATAAGATTCAAAGTTTGTCGTATTGTTTATATAGATTTTGCAGTTTATTTGATAGGTTTCTAGAAACTTTCCAAGGATTTTGAAGGATTATAAAAAATTTACAGACACTCTCTTAGATTCTTTGGGTTTCTAATGATTTCAAGAGATTTTAAATAATTTAAAAAGATTTTAAGAGGTTTCTAGGAATTTATTAAAGGGATTACAAGAGGTTTGTATAATATTACAAAAATTTAGTGGAATTTAAAAAGAATTCATGAAATTTTAAGATATTTATAAGAAAGTTTAAAGCATTCAAAGAATTTTAAAGTTCCTTGTGAAAGCTTGAAGAATTTTAAAAAGCTGGTAAAGATTGTAAGGAATTTTTATTTTTAAAAGTAATTTGAAGAAATTTTAATGTTCCTTGTGGAATTTTAAAGGATTTCATGAGACTTTTGTGATTTTTTAAAGAGTTCGTGAAATTTTACAAAATTTTAAGACATTTTTATATATTTTAAATGATTGAACAGTTTGCCATGGAATTATAAAGGATTTTAAGAAACTTGGAATATTTTAAAGAAATTTTAAGATATCTTTACGTGTTGTAAGAGATTCAATAGTTTTTTCGTGGAATTATAAAGAATTTTAAGAAGCTTGTAAAATTTTTTTAAAATGTTGACATTTGTAATATGATATTAAAGATGTTAAATATTCCTCGTAGAATTAAAACAAATTTCAAAGATTATTTTTGATTTTAAAAGCATTTTGTGAGATTTCTGTTTCTAAAATTTTTTAGTGTAGGGCCGATTCCACCAACTGTGATTAAATTTTAATCCTTAATTTGCGTACACAAAGTATTGATTAACTTAAGTTAATCACAGTTGGTGGAATTGGCCCTTAGAGATTTAAATGTATTTTAGGGAATTTCAAAGTTCCTTTTTTAATTTTAAAGGATTTCACAAGCTTTTTATGATTCGCAATTGATTTTGTGAAGCTGTAAAGGATTTCATGGAATTTTAATAGATTTTAAAAATTCCTTCAATAAATTTCCAATAATTTTAAGAGATTTTGACGCATTGTAAGAGATATTAAAGTTCCTCATGGAATTTTGAAGAATTTCAAGAGACTTTCAAAAGATTTTGAGGAATTTTGAAGGCTTGTAGGAAATCTTAAGAGATTTTTGAGTACAGTGATACTAATGTACATCGCTTTGTTTTTCAGGCCTGAAACCCAGACTTGCAGATCATCCAATCCTGGTTTTGAAGGTCTACGTCAGTTAAGCTGAATCAACGACTTTCTATCTCGTCGACATCTGTATCTCGTTAATCTCATCGAAGAAAATTTTGACCGAATACTTTTCGAGCGAGGATGAAAACAGGAATTAAATTTGGAAATTTACTCATAACTGAAAAGAGGAGAACATGTTAATGGTATACAAAGTTAATTTTTACTTGTAAAAGATTTTTTTTTTTAATTTTTCGCGATGAATTTTGTGTGTTATGAAAGTAAAAAAGGAATTCGAAGTCATACTATATGATTAGGTTTGAGACTTAATAAGTAAACACAATGATTTGGCTTTGTTTATTAAGGAATAACTAAATTACTTTTATTGTCTCATAGAATTTACTAATATACTCGCGATGTAATTATTACAATCCCTTGATATAAACGGGGCGTTAGTACATAATCAGTATTTCTACTAGTACTTCTATTGGTACTGGTTCCTAGCTTTGCCTAGCTAAGAATTCGATTTTTTTCCACTTTCTACAAAAGTGCTTTACAAAGAATCTCTTCAATTGTATCAAATGATAATTTTCATACTTTCACTGTGAAGGAGAAGTTTTAGTGTGGTTATTTCTTTTACAGTTTGAGAATTTGCAGAATATTTATTATTATTCTCAGTTCTTAAATTAAAGCTTTGATGTAGTAAGGAGTGATGTGGCCTATTACATTTGTTACACAGTAACAACTTCCAATCAAACCGCAATGAGTTTGTAAAATCCCACTTCTGACACTAAAAATTTTTCTGTCTAATGGCATATTTTCTTATGAAAATTCATTATTTATAATTCACAACGAATTATTAAATTTATTTCATCAAAAACATTTCAAAGTAACCTCTTCAATTGTATCGAAAAAATATTTTTTTATATTATCATTGCGACGAGTGCCTCTTTCTCTCGTCCCGCGTCGTGTTGCGCTGCCACGTCCTCGTAGAGGTGGCGCGCTGACGCCTTCAGTCTGTAGGCTTGGACTCGCTTTAACAAAACAATAAAAATAATCAGTTTTATAAGTCAGGGGTTTCCCTCACTGACATTCATTGATTAATGAGAAAGTATTTTATATATCTTATCAAACACATTTCAAAGCAACCTCTTCAATTGTATCGAAAAAATATTTTTCTATATTAAATTATCATTGCTTAAGTATTTCACTCCCCTAATTAATTAATTAATTAATTAATCACTCTTATTCACCATTCCTTCGCACCAAGCTTGGAAATATACTTTACGAGCTGAAAAATATCCTTTGTATAAAGGATTCGACTCTATTTATAAAACTTTCCGACAATTATCCAAAAAGCTGTTTGTATAATGTATACACTATACATACAGTATATAATATGATATAATATATATAATATGATAGCTGCTAGTAGTCAATATTTGAAAAACAAGAATTGCGAACAAAGTCCATAAATCTTATCAAAAACTTATTCGTCTCAAACCTAATAATCGTTTCATTTTTATCGTCAGATTAATCGCTTCCGATAAAAATTTCATTACTACTGTCAAATTTACTATAGTTCGAATGAATAACCTACAATTTTTTGTAAGTTATTTTCTTTTTCTTTCTATAAATAACGACGGTGACGGTTCGTTTGAACCATATAATAATTTTTCATTATTCATAATTAATTATTTCACCTTAAGGTCCATCATATGAAACAAAAAGTAATGTGATTTCATCTTTGATATATATTAACTTTGTTAAGTTTACTAGAGTTCGAATGATATATAAAAAAATCTTAACTAATTAATTGTAACTTTGAAAGGTACAGCGAATTCCTATTTTATCGATTATTAACTAAAAAAGCGAACAAAAAACCTTTAACAATTCATCTTTGATAAAAATTAACTTTGTTAAGTTTGCTAGAGTTCGAATGAATAATCAAATAATTTTTCCTGATTAATTATTTGTTACTTTAAAAAGTACAGTGAATTCCTATTTCATCGATTTACCAAAAAAACGAAAATTATCTGCGTCCGTGAATTAAAAATTTTTTTCAAATTTTAATTCAAAATCTTCCTGTTATCTTACCATTGAAGTGGTAATTATCGAGGCTCTCGCAAATGTTGAGAATTCATATTTTCATTAAGTCACGAAAAAACGAACATTATCTGCGTCCATGAAGAAAAAAAATTTTGACATTGTAAATTTTTCTTGAAGAGAAAATCTTTATCTCAGAAACTCAGGTATAGCCGTGATCAATAGACATCCTACTAAGTTAGTATACAATGTTGATAAGGTCTGCTGAGTGTGCGCCAAGTATACTAGGTTGAAAACCATTAAATCAGGGTACCTCCCTGTCACTGTGGCACTTCTGATAAACTGTGTCCAATTGTCAGCAGTTGGAGCTGCCAGTGCATCAATCAACCTCTCATTGATTCCATGTTGGAGTACTTCTAGAACAATCAAGAATGTCACGATGTTATAGTATCGCAATGATGTATGTGAAGTCCTGTTAGTGTTATGAAAATTGCTCTAAAGAGTGATTCGTTAAGTACTAGAAAGCCTGATACGATGGAATTTAACTTTTTACTGTTAACTTTTCTCTTAATGAATAAATTGTTATTTGTTTATTAATCAAATTTCGTTTTTCCTTGCCCCCCTCGAGAACTCACGACTCTGCATTATTATAAGGGTAAGCAGCCTATAAGAGGGCAAAAGACTTAGCAACAAAGATAATATATCTTAGGTCAACCGATTCTAGGATAGTAAAACTTCTTTCTGAATCTTGGATAACGGACACATAATCAGGAAATAGAGTGGGCCTGCCAGGAGGGAATCCTGCTGGAAGCACACGAACAAAAAAGTAATGTTAAAACAACGTGTTGTTTTGTTCGTTTGCCAAAGGTGGCAAATATACTGAGAAGAGATGAATAACGAAATGGAGAAGCATAGAGATATTTATTGTCAAAACTGATGGAAAAGTCAACAACATGACTTTAAAGGAACCTCTGCTCACGAAGTTAAGCCCTACTGGATAGTATAGTGAGCAGATCCATAGGTCCAGGAAACGAAGGTTTTAGGTTTAGTCGGTATGTCCAGATCCGTCCTGGAAGAGTCCGATACAACGTCTATAAAAGTTTAGATATCAAATCTACGAATTGTATTCACGTCCTCTAAATAGTATTTATTTAAATTAAAATTTTATATGGTATGGGTCATGAACAGTGTTGGGTAGTAACTTGTTACAAGTAACTAAGTTACTAAAAAGTTACGTTATTTGTAACTTTTAGGGTAACTTAGTTACGATTTTTGCAGTAACTTGTAACTTAATTTTAGTTACTTTGAAGTTACTTTGTATTTTTTTATGGTCAAATTTACATTTTTTTTCTAATAAAAAAGAAAGAAATTAGAGATTCGAATTTGAAAATCGTTTTTTTCTAATAATATTGTGATGAATTATTAATATTTTTATTATAGTAATATAATAATAAAAAATAATTTTATTAATCGTACATTAATTATTTTCATTTTTAAATTAAAAAATTAAGGAAGTAAAAAAAGTAACTTTTTAGGTAACTTGAGGTTACTAGTTTAGTAACTGTAACTTAGTTACTTTTTTTCGTTAAGTAACGTAACTTTAACTAGTTACTCAAAAAAAAGTAACTTACCCAACACTGGTCATGAATGAGATATTTTATAATCTACGTCAGAGAAATTTCACATGTTCTTTGAAATAATTTAATTGTGAAGAACAATTCGTATATTGTTTGTTTAAAACAGAATGTTTAGCAAAGAACCCTATTAGTAACTTCAATTTTTGTATTTTTCGTTCATTCCATTGTATCTTCTTAAAACTTCTGTAAAATATAAGATGTAGTTTTAATTAAACGGATATTTACGGTAACTCATGTCTTTCTCTTTTACCTAAGAGAGTCCTGTACAACGTCTATAAAAGATTTCGCCATCTTTCCACCTCATAAAAAAAAATAATCTAGAGTATTAATATCAGTTTTAGGTAGTAACTAAGTTATTAAAAAGTTACGTTATTTGTAACTTTTAGGGTAACTTAGTTACTTTTCTTAAAAGTAAGTGTAAAGTAACTTGCTTACGATTTTTGCAGTAACTTGTAACATAATTTTAGTTACTTTGAAGTTACTTGTATATTTTTATATATTGTATATATTATATATATTTATATATTTGGTATATTTTTTTTGTATGGGTTAATTTACATTTTTATTCTAATATTAAAAAAGGAAGAGATTACAGGCTCGAATTTGAAAATCGCGTAGTTTTAAAACCTTCGGGTTTCTTTCTACTTTTTGATCCCTGTTTTTTTTTAATAATATTGTGATGGATTATTTATATTTTTATAATATTAATATAATAATAAATAATTTTATTAATATTATATTAATTATTTCTATTTTTAAATTTAAAAATTAAGAAAAAGAAAAAAGTAACTTTTTAGGTAACTTGAAGTTACTTTATCTAATAACTATAACTAATTACAGTTACAAGTAACGTAACTTTAACTAGTTACTCAAAAAAAAGTAACTTACCCAACACTGATTAATAAATTTAAAAAAATATATAACTAACTTATTTAATAATAAATATTTAGAAGAAACTTCAAAAACTTACTACTAATTGGTGTTTTTTTTTCTTTTTACCTACATTTTTAATTATATTATGAATATACAATGAATTATACATTAGCACCTAACCCTGCCTCTTTGCAATCATTATTTTTCTTTTTGCATTTTTTTCATACTTTAATAATTATAATTATATGCATATCTGTCAAAAAGTTTTACTAATACATATTCACTAATTGCACTTATACTCATATTTTTCTTAAAAAATAGGTAAAAAGGAAGGCATGATGACAATGTTTAGTTTATGTTCTACTTTTTTCCTTTTTTCTTATCTTGATATTACATCATTTTCATCATTATATCATTCCTCTATATGTTTAGGAATAATTGCGTTCTCTGAATAATTTTGTCTCCAGTTTGTGGTGATCTTTCCAGCAAAACGTTTATCGCTTAATGACATTTGCAAATACAAATCAGTCTAAATTGTGATTATACGACTCTGATTGCTCGTAAAATGAAAATTGTTTGTTGACCTTGAATACATTTTGCTGATTTCAATGCAAAAAAGAGGTAAATTGAGATATTGTAAGTTTTTTTTTTTTAATTAACATTCTCTGTGTTATAAAATTTTTTATACAAATTTCTAACAATTTTATTCTTTATAAAAATTTAAAAAAATTTCTTTTTAAACAAAATCTTTCAGAAAAAATAGAAAATCGTCTCGCATTTTCTTATAGAATTTTTTCTATAGTATAGATTAAATTTAAATTAATATCTATTAAAATCATGTTATCCTATAATTTATAAATTATTTTTTTATAGAAAACTCGCTGACTCATTTCCATGTTATTGAACTCTCCTTGTTGCCACATGGGTGGAAATCATCACCATGAAAGTGAAAGATTTAATTCCAACCAGTATAAAGTTTTATAATTCTTTATAGAGGTCAATCAGGTCTTCAGTACTTTCCAAACTTCACTCGTAAGTAGTCTTTATTATATTATATTGATAAACCTTGATCCTCTTAAAAAAAAAATTGTAAATTCGTTCATCATTGTTAATAACAATATCTCAACAATTTTTCCGCTTAATCAGTTATAATTTATTAATTTCAGGCCCGATCTAATCCGCTCCAAAGAGAAAGAAACTTTTCAGAGAAGAAACGGGGTTTCAGGTAAACAATTTTTTTCAATCTTTACCAAATTAAGGTTGAAACAAGTTTCGTTAAAAATTATTAGGTATAAGTAATCAGAGTACCACAATTACAAAAACCGGTTATAGTCGCATTCCAAACAACTTCATGTAGTTATCGGGCAACAGAGGTGGAAATTTTTAAAGGATTTTTATAAATGAAGGCTATAAAAAAAAGTATTTCCCAGAAGTGAAGAAATTATCAAAAATAATTTTTTTATATATATATATTTTGAAATTTAGTGTTGATTGTTAATTTTAAAGTTGGAAGTCTGATATTTTAAATATATATTACATAATTATTAGAAAAATCTATGAATAATAGTATTTTTTAATTTCAACAAAGTTTACTGTTTACAATTTCTTTGTTCAAGGCCATATTGTGTCAAGGTCCTGATCTCGTTTCAGAAACATTCCCTATTTGATTCTTAATTTGATAAATTGTTCAATTCTGAAAGTTCAAACATTTTTAAAACTGAAGGCCTGGATAGATTAAATGTAAGAAATTAAGGTGCAGAGAAATCAAAGAAAATTCGATCAGATGCTGAAACCTTCAGATTTGTCTGGAGAAGTGGAAATTTGTTGCAATGGCTGGAGAAAGTCCTCTGCTATGTGTTTCGAACGTCCACTTCAGTCCACTTGGTTCTGGACAGTGGACATTTCAGTACTGTGATAGTCTTCGTCTTTGAATTACCTCTCGGAGGACAGAAAAAAAATTGAGGATTGACTTTCTTGTTTTTGTGAATTATTAATTATGAGTGATATTGTTTCTTCAGAAACTGAAATTGAATTCAAATTTGAAACTTTCTCTATTTAGAAAGTAAGGGTGAAAGTATTTTTTTTTCTATTCTATAATATATATTATATTACATAGATAATTATTCGAATAATTTTTGGAAGTAGGTTTACACGTTAAAAAAATTTATTGTATATTTCAAAGATTTATGTGTGTTGGAGCCAAACTATAATCTAAAAATTCGATTTCCTCATTTTACTCAAGAAATATTAAATTTTGGAATTTTTTCCTTCTGTAGAATTAATCAATTTTTAACTATAATTATGCGTACAGAGCGATAAAATATTTAATTCAAATATTTTTTAAGTAAAATGAAAATATTGAATTTTTAAGTCAGGTTTTGAATTCCTCGTTTTATACAAAAAGTATCGAAACTAAATATTTTTTCGCTCTGTACGCAATCTTATATTTGAAAAAAGATTAGTGCTGCAGAGCGAAAAAATATTTATCTCTAATTTTCGTTGAGTAAAATGAAGAATGGAATTTGGGTAAACGAATATTAACGAATTTTTCCCTTTTTTTATATTTTAAAATGTTTTCAGCGTATTCTTTGATAATTAATTGTTAAATTTAATTAACACTTTTTATTTTATGTAATTGTGTGTTTACTTTCAGCAAAATGTTCATAAATATTGCCCTGTGGCTGATAATTGCTCTAATTATCCTCTGGCTCTTACTGGACCTCGTCAGTCGAGTTTTTTACACTGTCTGGGAAATTTTTCTCCCAATTTGGAATTCAAAGCCCATAGATTTGAGGACAACTTTTGGCGAATGGGCAGGTAAATATTGCACAATAAAAGAAAGTAATGATAATAATTTATACAGTTTAAAAATTAGTAATATAAAAGTTTTACTACATTTTCTTTTTGAAATTTAAAAAAAAAACGAAGCTTACGTTTTTTCTTACATAAGAATGAATAATTATATGCTAATGTGAACAAGATTAATAACAGATTCCTCTTCTTCAGTCGTAACAGGTTCCACTGATGGAATTGGTAAAGCTTATTCAAAGGAACTTGCCGCCAGGGGAGTCAATTTAATTCTTATAAGCAGAACATTAGAAAGATTAGAAAAAACGAAAGAGGAAATCTTGGAAATTAATCCTAAAATTCAGGTAAAAATTATAGTGGCTGACTTTAGTAAAGGAAAGGAAGTTTACAGCAAAATTGAGCCACAGCTCAAGGACGTTCCAATTGGAATTTTAGGTAAATATTGATCAGTTATTAATTTAAATTAAATATTTTTAATATATCTATATATAAATATATATATATATATTTGATCATTTTTCTTCTTAAACCTATTCTTTATTCTCTATATCGCGCCATTTTTTTTCTATTCTTTTATTTCAGTTAAAACTTTCCTTGTTAGGTATATTTATAGGTATCTATCAAATTCTTTTTTCTTTTGGCAAAAGTCTTGGATTAAAAATCAATCCAGGCGAATCCGAATAAATCCAAATGATTTCGAAAAATTGATATTCACTCGAATATGAATCTGATCGTATTAAATCTTATTAAGAGCGTTGGACCCAAGTGTTAAATTCAAAATTCCATTCTCCATTTTATACTCTACGAAAATTATAGATAGATATTTTTTCGCTCTGTAGCGCTAATATTTTTTCAAGTATAAGACTGCGTACAGAGAGAAAAATATTTAGTTTCGATAATTTTTGCAGAAAATGAAGAATTCAAAATCTAACTTCAAAATTCAATATTTTCATTTTACTAAAAAATATTTGAATAAAATATTTTCTCGCTCTGTACGCATAATTCTTGTTAAAAATTGATTACTTATATAAAAGGAAAAAACTCCAAATTTGATATTTATTGAGTAAAATGAAGAAATCGAATTTTTCTATTAGATTTTTTTCTTATCTAAAAATTCCATTCTCCATTCGCCCCTTAAGGGCGTCAACATCCGTCCGTGTTCACGTTCTTGACGGATGTTGACTATAATTGTTTTGAAAATGTAAACATTGTAGAAAAAAAACGGGTTTAAAAACTTGCTCATATGGTAAGTAACACGTGCCCTTAATATTTTTTATACAATCTGGGTTTTTACACCTAACTGAATACCTACTGAATAATTCTAATATATCTTTCCATATTATGAAATCATGAATATTAAAAATTGCGTAACGAAATTCTACTAACATAACAAATACTTTGGTATTTCCAGTGATTTTATTTTCTCAGTTTCTCTTCATTAACATTAGATTTTTTACATTATTTAAAATCTTCAGATTTGATATTTCTGGGTAGTATATTTTGTGAAAAATGTTTAAGAAAATTTATTTTTTTTTAGAAAAATTCGATTTCTTCATTTTACTCAACAAATATTAAAACTGATTTATAAAAAATTCCTTAAAATACCTTTATTATTCTTCAAAACTTGGTTAAATTCCTTTAAATTTCGTAAATTCACTTGATATTTCTTAAAAATTAATTAAAATTACTCAAAGTCGCATAAAGTCTCATTAAATCTCTTAAAATTTCTGAAAATCCACTGAAATTTTGTAAAATCTGTTGGATCCATTCAAAGTCTTTAACATTACTTAATATCCTATAAAACATCGTAAAATTCCTTGGAATTACTTAAAATTCCATTAAATATGAACAAATCCCTTAAAGTTATTTAAAATCCTATGATATTACATGAAATTTTGTAAAATTCCCATACAATATCTTAAAATCTGTTTAACTTCGAAATCTGGTAAAATTCCTTAAAATTAATTAAAATTACTTAAAATCTCATAAAGTCTCATTATATCACTTAAAATTAATTAAAATTCCATGAAATTTCGTTAAATTTAAAAAAAAAATTTTTAATCCGATATAATCTCACCAAATCTGTTAAAATTTCTGGATATAAATGTTCTTAAAATTACTTAATATCTCATAAAATATCTTAAAGCTGATTAGAATTTCATAGAATCTCCCAAAATATCATCAAATCCCATAAAATTACTTAAAATCCTATGAAATTCTTGAAAATCCAATGAAATTTCGTAAATCCCTTGAAATCCCTTAAGTCGTAAAAATAACTTAATATCCTATGAAACATTGTAAAATCTCTGAAAATTTCTTAAAATTCCATGCAATTTCGTAAAATTCTTTAAAATTTCATAGAATTCTCGAAATACCGTGAAATCACTTAATATTTCCAAAATCTCAATAAATTTCATAAAGCCCATTTAAATTCCATAACATTTTTCAAGATTTCCTAAAATCTCATTAAATCTCTTAAAATACCTTAAAATTCAATTAAATTCCGTAAAATGACTAAAAGTTTCACAAATTACTTAAAATTCCACAAAATATATAGTCAAATTCCTCAAAATTACTTTATAATCCTTTAAAATCTCATAATTTTTCCCAAAAAATGTGGGATTGAAATAATTAAGGGATTTCATAAGTATGCAAAATAATTTAGAGATTTTAATTTTTGAAATATAAAAATTTGTAATTCCTAGTCTAATTTTTGGAATCTCAATAAATTTGTAAAATACTTTTAAATTCCTTCAAATTATTCAAAGTCCCATTATAAATCCCATTAAAACCCTCTAAATATCTAAAAATCCAATGAAATTTTGTGAAATCCCTTCAAATACCTTAAAATTTTTTAAAACTACTTAAAATTCCACAACATACCTACCTTAAATTTAAAAAAAAATTTCAAAATCCCATGATCTCTAAAAATTGCTAAAAATTCAACAAAATTTCGTAAAATCCCTTCAATCTCTTAAAAGTCCTTAAAACTATTTAATATCCTTTAAAATATCCTTTAAAATTATTTAAAATCCCATGAAATCTCGTTATATACTTTCAATTACCTGAAAATCCAATGAAAACTCTTTATTACATTTTTAGATTCTTTAAATATCTTTAGATTCTATAAAACCCCAAAAAAAACTCCATAAAATTTCTGAAAATCAAAATAAATTTCCTAAAATTCCTTGAAATTCCGTGAAATCCTTTAAAATTTTAATAAATTTTCTAAAATTCGTATTCTCCATCTTAATAATCTTTTTGAAAACGAAAATAGTCTCAAGATTGTTTTCAAATACATTCACACAATTGACGCAGTTTCTAAACCAATCAGGTTTTCGACAACAATGTGATCGATATATTGGTAACATCTCTTTTTTAAGAAATGAACGAAGAATCCAAAATCTCACTTCAAAATTCAATATTTTCCTTTTACTTAAAAACTATTTGAATTGGATATTTTCTCGCTCTGTACGCATAATTATAGTTAAAAATTGATTAATATTCTACAAAAGGAAAAAATTCCAAATTTAATATTTCTTGAGTAAACTGAAGAAATCGAATTCTTAGATTAGAACTTGGCTCCAACACCCTTAAATCCGATAAACCGAATTAATTCGAATTGAAAATTTCCTTCGGATTAGGTCGGAATCAAACTGTTTTGTTCTAACAGAAATTCCGAAATGATTCAGAAAATTTCAAATTTGTCCGGAATGAATTTCAATCCGAAACTTTCACCAGGGATATTTTTAATCCAAAATACCATTTCTAAAAATTCTATTTTTATAATTCTAGTGAACAATGTTGGAAAACAATACTCCTACCCCATGTATCTTGGTGAAGTTCCTGAACAGGAACTCTGGGACATCATAAATGTGAATGTGGGCGCAACTACAATGATGACCCGACTACTAATCTGTGAGATGAGAAAACGTAGAAAGGGTGCAATTGTTAATATTTCTTCTGGTTCAGAATTACAACCTCTGCCCTTAATGACCGTCTACGCAGCCACGAAAGTCTACATCAACAGTTTTTCTGAAGCCCTAAGAGCAGAATATTCCGGATTTGGTCTTACGATTCAACATCTTACTCCTCTTTTCGTCAATACCAAAATGAACGCTTTTAGTCAAAGACTCCAGGTATTTTTGTTCGCTAAGTTGTCAAAACTTAAGGAAGAATTAAAATTTAAATCCCATTGAGGAGAATTTATCAAAAAAAAAAAAAAACGCACATTTTATAACTTTCAGTTCACCTCTCTTAAACTTTTTTAAATTTGAGAGGTGGACAAATTGCTGGCTTCTCTCCACTTCGCGTTTTCTTTTCGCGATAAAATCTCTCTTAATCGAAATATAAAATCTATTTTTGTATTTTTGGAATCCTTTCGGTGGCACGGGTCCAATAATCTAATATTTTTAAAATTGACTTTTTCAGGTTTCTAGTCTATTTGTACCAGACGCAACAACTTACGCCAGGAATGCAATTGCCACGCTCGGGAAAGTCGATACGAGCACTGGTTATTGGGCTCATGGAGTTCAAGTATTTTTCACTCTTCTTCCACCAGTTTGGATAAGGACTAAAGTCGGCCAGTTCATGAATCAGACATTCAGAAATGACTACTTCAACCAAAAGAGTTCTTAAACTTACAATTCGAGACAATTTCACGGAATAATTTCTGTGAAATTGTTTTCACCGAAGAAATTTCAGAAAAAAACAAATTTGTGACAATTTTCGAAAACTATTTGAGTCGTCATAAAGACATGTAACAAGAGATAAATGTGGAGAATTAGTAAATGTAGAAATTAGTCGTAAATGTCTGCTTGAAATTTATCGGAGTTTATGTGAATGTTGAGTACAATTGTCGACTAGTAATTGGCCTACGGACGTCAAGTCTTGAACTAAATGAGATTTATAGCGAGGAGAGAGACAGAGAGAATACGTGTGTTTGTTGAAATTGTGATTCCAAAAAATATTTTATACTTGTACATTTGTAAAATTAGATTAAATCATTAGATTTTGTTATTAGAATATTATCCAATACTATAAAAGCCATTTTAATTGACTAATTGTAATTTAATATGGGTATTAAGGGCGTTTGTCCCAAGTTTTAAGCTGAAACTTCCATTCTCCATTTTACTCCACGAAAATTACAGATAAATATTTTTTCGCTCTGTAGCGCTAATCTTTTATCAAATGTAAGACTGCGTACAGAGCGAAAAATTATTTAATCTCGATACTTTTTACACAAAACGAAAAATTGAAAATCTATCTTCAAAATTGAGTATTTTCATATTTAAAAAAATATTTGAATAAGATATTTTCTCGCTCTGTACGCATAATTCTAGTTAAAAATTGATTAATCCTACAAAGGGAAAAAATTCCAAAATTAATATTTCTTGAGTAAAATGAAGAAATCGAATTTTTAGATTAGAATTTGGCTCCCTTAATGTGAAAATATTTTTCACTCATTTGACATAGCTGAGTTTATTTTGCTTTCATTCCTAAAACGAACACGTGCCAAACTCTTGTTTGAATTAGACTTCCGTATCTAATATATAGGAAATCGTCGTAAATTATAGACGAGAGTGATTTCAATCATCTAGGATAGCATAGGATGATCTATTATATAAATATTTGAACTTATGATAGAATTTTCTGAACGAGTGCCATATATCTTGTTTTGTATCTTCCTTTTAATATCTTGAAACTTTGCTTTATCTACATTTTGCAGAACGACTTCTAAGGGTCGTAATAAAAATTTTGTGAAAAATTAAATGATCCAATCGATCTTTCTGCCACGCCCTGATGGTAGCTGCCAGTTTCCAGGTGGTTTTTCGCTCACGTCTGTTCAAGCTATTTCTGGAAGAGCCACCGAAAATATTGGATATGGGATCTTTCTATTTGAACTGCGAGCTGGAAGTATCGGCTATTTTCAAACTAAGCACCCACGCCGCGAATCGTCAAAGTTTTTTTTTCTTTTCTGCCTCGTGAGATCATCAATTTTATCAAACAAGCTAACTTCAAAGAATTAATGCCGAAAAATGTCAGCGATGCAAATGAAAAATCTAATAAAGTAAAAAAAAGAAAAAATCTTTTAAAAAATTCTAATAAAAATAAAAATTGAATATAAATAAAATTGTAGATCGATTTAATTGTTATAGCAGACAGTTTGGCCCAAGTAAAAATCATAAATATGAAATCTATTTCGGTGAGAAAGTTTTTATTCCAAAGTTTTTTCTCTCTTTTCATAAGACTTATGACGGATTTAAAATAGCTGAAGAATTCTAGCTCTTGAACATTTTTCACAAAATATATGACCCAGAAATATCAAATCTGAAGATTAATTTTTTCTTTTTTTTTTCAAGAGTAATAAAAGAAGGGAGCTAGTGGTTAAGAAAAAAATTCTGTCATCTATGAAACGAATAGATTAATTGGATCTTTTATTTGATGGTAACAATGCGAGTTTCCTTGTTTGATTTTATTTGTTGACTTTTTTCGAAGAAAGTAAGTTTTCCTTAGATATTTTTAGAGAGCTTTTTGACATTGCTCTTATTGCGAATTAAAATTTATTTTCTATGATATACTATGGTAATTGGTCATTATTACAAGGCTTAATCTGTGCAGATTAATCGACGAGTGACCCCTGGAATCATTGAAGATGACTTTTTGTGCATCCTTGAAGTCCTGCCTTCTGAGTCTCGTCTTTGACAAGATAAATTTTTCAATGAAGATCTTAGATTAACCCTGCAATAAAAAATTATTTTTTAATTATTAACAATGGAATTTTATGGAAATTTAATGAATTCAGGTATTTTAATTATTATAAATTATTATAATATTATTTTTATTATTTTTCAGGTCGCTATAATAAAACTGAGTTTGGAAAGAAGAAATAGAAATTGCTCTAACTAAAACCTGCAATTTTTTAATGAATTTTTTTAATATATTTTTTTAATAATTTTTTTTATAATCTTTTTTTTAATAAATTTTATTAAAAAATTTTTTGTATAAATTGAAAGAAGGATTTTGATATTGTATTTATTTTTAAATAAAACATTATTGGATTAGCAGTGAGAAAAACTTACCATAATGAATCTCCTTTTTCTAAAATATAATTATAAACAGTAAATATAGGCATCCAAGCAACAGCACAAGAATCCCGAAGGTCATCAGAAGATTTGTCGTCTCATTTATTGGCATTATGGAAGGTTTTCTCTTTGGTCCTGTCGGGTTCACCATATTCACCATTGTTCTAAAAAGAAATCCAACGAATCGGCTACCGTATGGCGACCTTAATGCAGTGTAAATTATGCCCTGCAACAATATTACTATAAAACACAATTTAAAAAAAAAATTTAATTTTTTTAAATTTTAAAAAAAATTTCTTTTATTTTTTTTTTCAATTAAAAAAATTTTTTAAATTATTTTGAATTCTGTTTATTAAATGAAAAGTCGTATTACATTTATTAATCTCTGCCAGCAAATATTGTGCCACAACAAATATATTTATTTTTTTTTTAAATTTAATTTAATTTATTTATTTTTTTTTATTGCAAAAAATTTTTTTTCAAAAATGGCTTTTTGAGGGTAACTTCTTACACCTATGCGCTTTACTTATCTTATTATAGCAGTTATTTTTCTACAATTTTAATAGGTTTATTATTTTATTTGAAATTTTTTGCAATTATTTGAAATTTTGTTATTACTCCTTTTTTTAAATTTAAACTTACTGTCGTCGATTCAAAATAATTTGCACGACTGTTTCTCCTTTATACTTTGAAGTTACAAATTCCAAATGTTTTTAAAGATATGATAAACAAATTTAAACTTGTTGGCAATGTTAAGGTAAAACATCGACTAAACCTCGCGCCAGGATTCTCTGGATCCCAGGGTTTCTCCAAGATGCTCCCTACCATCGCGAAACTTTGCTTTTCGAGTTATATTAAGGCACCATCGAACATAACATCCGTCAGATCGAAAAAATGCTCTTCTGGTTCAGAGGTGGTCTCAATCAACCGTCAAATATTTTTCTCAAACACCAAAAAAATGAAAAAAATTATCAGCACACTTATTAGAATTTATCTACTAAAAATTAATACGAACGTGTATATTTTCCATTAAATAATTATGAATAAGTAATAAACAATGTTGAGAATAATAATAAAAATATTTTTCAATTTGTCAAGAAAATTTTATTCAAAGAAGTTGTTATATAACAATATATAAAAATATAAATAAAAATACAATTGTTATTCAGAATGTGCAGTCTACTTTATCAAATTAAAGAAAAAATTTTTTTTCAAAAATCACATTGTTCGAAGTAAAAAAAAAATTTACCGGGAAAAGACTAGAAAAAACCGGGAAATTCCAATTTCCTGATTATTTAATTAATTTAAAATTTAATTAGTTATTAAAAGTTATTATAAAATATTATTTTACCTCTTAACAATATATAGAACAGCATACTGTAGTCTGTACTCTAAAAGTAGTTATCCAGTTGAAATATCCAAAAAAAAATGAAAAACCCATGACAGTTTGAAATTTAAATTAAAAATTGTAATTTAATCTTAAACTTTAAAACTAATTAAAAATACAATATCGTTCAATAAACAGAGATTCTAGAACACCTAGAGGATCACAGAAAAACTTCGATACGACTAGTCTTCTCTTTCCATGGTGAAATTCAACGATCTATATCCCTGTATTCATTAAAAATAAATCAGTGACGAACGCCACCTATTCGATTTTAGTCCCATGTTAAATGTTAAATAATTTTAGTTAAAAAGTAGTATTCAGATCAGATATATAATAAAAATTGTATGTGTTATAGTATTTTTATAATAATAACTCTATTATGTATTTAGAGTTACCACCTTTCTCACGAAGTTCAGCCAGCAGTTCAATTAAACTGGGGAGGGGGGGGGGTATATATATATAAATCGTTTTCAAAACCATTTAAAAAAAATTAAAATAAATAAAGTACGTTCATCTATATTTTTTAATGTGTTTGATAAACTTTAATATTTGGTTTAAACTCTTTATAATAAAAACAGAAAAACTTTTAAAAATTGTTGCCCAGGTGGCAACCCTATATGTATTAAAGTTGTATTTATAGAGTTATTTTTAGATTTATTTTTTTTTATTAGATTTTTTACTTAAAGGCGTTGGACCGAAGTGTTAAACTCAAAATTCTATTCTCCATTTTACTCAACGAAATTTATAGATTAATAACGTTTTATTCTGTAGCACTAATCTTTTTCTAATATAAGACTGCGTACAGAGCAAAAAATATTTAGTTTCGATAATTTTTGTATAAAACGAGGAATTCAAAACCTGACTTAAAAATTCAATATTTTCATTTTACTAAAAAATATTTGAATAAGATATTTTCTCACTTTGTACGCATAATTATAGGTAAAAATTGATTAATTCTACAGAAGGAAAAAATTCCAAATTTGATATTTGTTGAGTAAAATGAAGAAATGAAATTTTTAGATTAGAACTACTCGAATAGAAAAATTCGATTGCTTCATTTTACTCAAAAAAATATTAAAATTGACTTCAAAATTAAATATTTTCATTTTTCTTAAAAAATATTTGAATTAGATATTTTCTCGCTTTCTACGCTTAATTATAGTTAAAAATTAATTAATTCTACAGAGGGTAAAAATTCCAAATTTAATATTTCTTGAGTAAAATGAAGAAATCGAATGTTTCTATTAGAGTTTGTTCTAATCTAAAAACTTAAATTTCTTCATTTTACTCAAAAAATGTTATAGATAAATATTTTTTGCATAAAACGAAGAATTAAAACTCTAACTTCAAAATTCAATATTTTCATTTTACTAAAAAATATTTGAATTAGATATTTTATCGCTCTGTACGTATAATTCTAGTTAACAATTGATTAATACTACACAGGGAAAACATCCAAAATTTAGTATTTGTTGAGTAAAATGAAGAAATCGAATTTTTCTATTAGATTAGTTCTAATCTAAAGATTCGATTTCGTCATTTTACTCAAAAAAAATTATAGATAAATATTTTTTCGCTCTGTAGCACTAATATTTTTTCTAATATAAGACTGCGTACAGAGCAAAAAATATTTAGTTTCGATAATTTTTGTATAAAACGAAGAATTAAAAATCTAACTTCAAATGAATAAGATAATTTCTCACTTTGTACGCATAATTATAGGTAAAAATTGATTAATTGTACAGAGGGAAAAAATTCCAAATTTAATATTTGTTGAGTAAAATGAGGAAATCGTGTTTTTAGATTGGAAATTTTGGCTCCAACCCCCTTAAATCATTTTTTTTAGAAGCCTTAATTTTAAAGGCTGCAAATTTAAGGAGCTTAACGTCGTTAGATCCAAATGTTAAACTAAAAATTCCATTCTCCATTTTACTAAATGAAAATTATAGATAAATATTTTCTCACTTTGTAGCGCTAATTTTTTTTCAAATGTAAGACTGCATACAGAGTGAAAAAAATATGTCAAAATTGATTAATTCTAAAGAGGAAAATTTAATATTTTTTGAGAAAAATGAAGAAATCGAATTTTTCTATTAGTTTGTTGTCATCTAAAAATTTTATTTCTTCATTTCCCTCAGACAAATATTAAATTTGGAATTTTTTACCTCTGTAGAATAAATCAACTTTTAACTAGAAGTATGCGTACAGAGCGAGAAAATATCTAGTTCAAATTGTTTTTAAGTAAAATGAAAATATTGAATTTTGAAATTATGAGGGAAAAAATTCATTAATATTTTTTGACTAAAATGAAGAAATCGAATTTTTCTATTAGTGTAGTTCTAATCAATTTTTAACTATAATTATTAGATCTTTTACTTAAAGGCGTTGGACCCAATTGTTAAACTGAAAATTCCATTCTGCATTTTACTCAACAAAAATTATAGATAAATATTGTTTTACCTTGTAGCCCTAATCTTTTTTCAATTATAAGACTGCATACAGAGCGAAAAAATATTTAGTTTCGATAATTTTTAGATAAAACGAAGAATTCAAAATCTATCTTCAAAATTGAATATTTTTATTTTTATTTTCATATTTAAAAAAAATATTTGAATAAGATATTTTCTCGCTCTGTACGCATAATTCTAGTTAAAAATTGATTAATCCTACAAAGGGAAAAAATTCCAAACTTAATATTTGTTGAGTAAAATGAAGAAATCGAATTTCTAAATTACAACTTTGCTCCGACACCCTTAAGAACTTTTAATGAATTTAAGGGATTTTACGAAAATTCAGTGCATTTTCAGAAATTTTAAGAGGTTTAATCAGGTTTCATGGAATTTTAATAATTTTAAGGAATATCAATTGATTTTGCGAAATTTAGAGAGACATTTCATACGATTTCAAAGAATTTGTAGTAATTTTATAGGAAATTTAAAGGAATTTTGCCAGATTTTTGAAATATTTTATAGGCATTTTAAGATATTGCAGGGAGAATTAAGCAATTTTAAGGACTTTTAATGAATTCAAGGTATTTTACAAGACTTCAGTGGATTTTTTGAAATTTTAAAAGATTAATCAGATTTCATGGGTCTTTTTGAGTATAATTTTAAGGTATATCGAGTGAATTTACGAAAATTAAAGAAATTTCGCTAAATTTTGAAGGATAATAAAGGCATTTTATGAGACTTATGATATTCCTGAAGTTAGATAAAGAATTACAATATTTTATATTTCAAGAATTAAAAATTCTAAATTAATTGCTAATTTTATGAAATTTACAATAATATGTAAGAATTATATCTAATTCATAAGTACGATTGATTCCTAAAATTACAGTAACAACCTATTCTGTCTCCTTTCGTTCACGCTTGCAAATTCATCTATCACATCATCATACTCAAGCAATTTTGCGAATTGAAAAAAGTTTTGATTTCTCGAAGAATATTAAGGGCGCTGGACCCAAGTGTTAAGCTCAAAATTCAATTCTTCATTTTACTCAGCGAAAATTATAGATAAATATTTTTTCGCTCTGTAGCGCTAATCTTTATTCAAATATAAGTCTGCCTACAGAGAGAAAAAATATTTAATTTCGATACTTTTTCCATAATGCGAAGAATGCAAAATTTCACTTAAAAATTCAATATTTTCATTTTTCTTAAAAAATATTTCAAATAGCTATTTTCTCGCTCTGTGGGCATAATTCTAGTTAAAAATTGATTAATTCTACAGAGGGAAAAAATTACAAATTTAATATTTGTTGAGTAAAATGAAGAAATCCAATTTTTAGATTAGAACTTGGCTGAACACCCTTAATTTTTACGAATTTCCTATTTCTAAAGAGATCGAAATTTATCGTCATACTTAAAGAATTTCTGAAAAAATCTTTTTAATGTATTATTTTTCATCCTCGCCCGAAGCTTCATTGTCGGGCTGTTCCTCCGTAGCTTGCATCCCGGGCTGTTGCCCCGGTGGCTGCGCTGTCGTTGCGGGCGGTGCGGACGTCGTCGTCGTCTTTGTTATTGACGTTGTTGTCATCGTTGTTGTACTACCACCACATACTACAGAACAAAGAAATTTCTTCCCCAATATAAATCCAAATCTGCCTCCACAATATTTGCAAGCATCCCTTTTAATACTCTCAAGAGATGAGAAACCAAATCTTTCCTGGATTTCTTCTGGAATATCTTCAGAGAATATTGCCTGAAAATTACAAAAATGAGATGAGAATAAATATTATAACTGATAAAATAAATATACTTTAAGGGCGTGGGACCCAAGTGTTAAATTCAAAATTCCATTCTCCATTTTACTCAACGAAAAATATAGATAAATATTTTTTCGCTCTGTACCGCTAAACTTTTTTCAAATATCAGATTGCGTACAGAGCGAAAAAATATTTAAATTCGATACTTTTTGCATAAAACGAAAAATTCAAAATGTAGCTTCTAAATTCAATATTTGCGTTTTACTTAAAAAATATTTGAATTAGATATTTTCTCGCACTGTGGGCATAATTCTAGTTAAAAATTGATTAATTCTACAGAGGGAAAAAATTCCAAATTTAATATTTCTTGAGTAAAATGAAGAAATCGAGTTTTTCTATTAGAGTGTTCTAATCTAAAAATTCAATTTCTTCATATTACTCAACGAAAATTAGAGATAAATATTTTTTCGCTGTATATAACACTAATGTTTTAATAATATAAGACTGCGTACAGAGCGAAAAAATATTTAATTTCGATACTTTTTGCATAAAACGAAGAATTGAAAATCTAACTTCAAAATTGAATATTTTCATTTTACTTAAAAAATATTTTAATTAGATATTTTCTCGCAGTGTACATAGGGAAGAAATTCAAAATTTAATATTTGTTGAGTAAGATGACAAATTCGAATTTTTAGATTAGGACCATCTAATAGAAAAATTCGATTTCTTAATTTTAATCAAAAAAATTTTAATTTTTAATCTTTTCCCTAAAAATTTCAAAATTCAATATTTTCATTTTCCTATTGGATTGAAGACTCAGACGTCTAGTCTGACGAATTTTTTTTATTTTATTTTTTAAAAGTTCCTATAGGACTATTTAATTTTAATTTTATTTACTAGCAGAAATTTACATTGCGTTGCTCGGAATTCTAAGAGATTTCAAGGGATTTTAAAAGCATTTTAAGGGATGTCAGGAAAATTCATTGAATTTTAAAAAGAGTTGTAAGGAATTTTAGGAACTTTCAGGAATAAAAAAAACTTTAAGGGATTTAAACAATTTTTAAAGAATTCTAAGAGATTTTATTTGATTTTTGTAATTTTTTATGGATTTTTAAAACAGTTTAAAAGAGATCGGAAGATTATCAACAGATTTCAAGATCTTTCAAGTAATTTTAATGAATTCCAAGGGATTTCGAAAGATTTTAAACGATTTAAAATTTTTTTAACTATTCTAAGAATTTAGTAAGGATAAAAAAAAAATTACGATTTTTTTAAGGAATTTAAAAGGATTTAAAAAATTTACCCAAATTTTCTAGTTATGTAAAATGTTTTTCAAAAGTTTATAAAAGTGATATCAAAAATTTAAAAGAAAACTTCATTTAAAAATTTCGAAAACTTTAAAAATTAAAATTTTTTTTTAAATTCCAGGATATCTTTTAAAAATCCTAAAAAATATTTTGAAATCTATTTAAATTCTTTAAATATCTTATAATTCCTGGACATCTTTTAACAATTATTAAATCTCTTGAAAATCCTTAAAATTTTAGGAAAATCTTGGAATTATCTTAAACTTTCTTGAAATATCTTCAAATTCCTTTAAATTCGTTACAATGCTTTCAAATATTTTGAAATCTCTGAAAAGAACTTTTGATAACAATTTTTAACTCTTTTAAAAATCTCTTTGAATTCCTAAAATCAATCAAAAGCTCTTAACATCTAATAATATTTCTTAAAATCCTTTAGTGTTTTTATCTCTTGAAATTCCTTAGTATCACTATAAATCTCTTACAATCCTTTTATAATTTTATTTATAAAATTTCTGAAAAAATCTTTTGATAACTATTTTCAACTCTTTTTAGAATCCTTTAGTCTTTTTAATCCTTGAAATTTCTTAAAATCACTTTAATAATCACTATAATCTCTTACAATCCAATATTTTCATTTTACTTGAAAAATATTTGAATTAGATATTTTCTCGCTCTGTGGGCATAATTCTAGTTAGAAATTGATTAATTCTATAGAGGGAAAAAATTACAAATTTAATATTTGTTGAGTAAAATGAAGAAATCGAAATTTTCTATTAGAGTGTTCTAATCTAAAAATTCTATTTCTTCATTTTATTCAACGAAAATTAGAGATAATCATTTTTTTGCTCTCTAGCACTAATCTTTTATCAAATATAAGACTGCGTACAGAGTGAAAAAATATTTAATGTCGATACTTTTTGCAAAAAACGAAAAATTCAAAATGTAGCTTCAACATTCAATATTTTGATTTACTTAAAAAATATTTGAATTAAATATTTTCTCGCTCTGTACACGTAACTCTAGTTAACAATTGATTAATTCTACAAAGGGAAAAAATTCCAAATTAAATATTTTTTGAGTAAAATGAGGAAATCGAATTTTTAGATTAGAACTTTTCAACGAAATCAAAGTAATTTTAATTTAATTTAATTTAATTTAAATCAGTAATTGCATTTTCAGTAATGACAGTAATTGACTATTGTTTAAATTTTACAGAATTTCTAAAGGTGCAAGATTCAAGGAAAGTCTTACCTGAGGAAAGCTGAGTGCAAGAAGAAGTGCGGAAAATAAAAGGAAAAAATTAACAAGATTCATAATGAAGAAGAAGACTTATTACAAGAAAATCGAAACAAACAAAAAAAAGTTTAATAAAAATTAAAAACTCTAGGTGTGTTGAGGATTTGAAGTTTGTTTCAAAAGTGGCTTGTTTTATTTTCAACTAGTTTATATACATTGTTGAAATACAGAGATTTCATTGTAAATAGGAGACAACATGGACTTGCATAAATTGAACAAAACTTTTTTTAAGGAAACTTTGTATACAGTAAATAATATCTTTGACGTAAGTTAAAAGGGGCAAGTAGGATAAAGAACAGTTTTGTGGGCTAAACAGAGTTTGATAACAATCATCGATAATATTTAAGTATATAACAATAGGGAGTAATTTAAAAATTTAAGAGGTAGTTGATACTAGTTGCAGATGTTATTGCAAAATAGTATAGTGTAAAGTAGAACACTGAATGTGGAATATTTTAAATAATGTAAACAATCTAATGTTAACGAAGAGAAACTGAGAAAATTGAATGACTGGAAATCCCAAAGTATTTGTTATGTCAGTAGAATTTCGTTACGCAATTTTCAATATTCATGGTTTCATAATATGAAAAGACATATTATAATTATTCAGTAGGTTTATTCATTTAGGTGTAAAAACCCAGATTGTATAAACAAAAAATTAAGGGCGTTGGAACTAAGCTCTAATCTAAAAATTTCATTTCTTCATTTTACTCAACAAATATCAAATTTGGAATTTTTTCCTTCTGTAGAATTAATCAATTTTTACCTATAATTATGCGTACAGAGTGAGAAAATATCTAAGTCAAATATTTTTTTAGTAATATAAAAATATTAAACTTTGAAGTTAGATTTTTAATTCTTCGTTTTATACAAAAATTATCGAAACTAAATATTTTTTGCTCTGTACGCAGTCTTATATTAGAAAAAATATTAGTGCTACAGAGCGAAAAAATATTTATCTATAATTTTTTTTGAGTAAAATGAAGAAATTGAATTTTTAGTTAAGAACAAGCTGTAATAGAAAAATTCGATTTTTTCATTTTACTCAACAAATACTAAATTTTGAATGTTTTCCCTGTGTAGTATTAATCAATTGTTAACTAGAATTATACGTACAGAGCGATAAAATATCTAATTCAAATATTTTTTA